>JALCCG010000056.1:54441-96941 GCA_023212695.1 Sporisorium sorghi | reverse complement strand
CCAACGGGAACGAGAACACTCTTTTCCTCACGTCTCGCCATGTGCCCCGCTCCATTGCAGGATCTGCTTTGTTCCTCGCTACCGATGCAGAGGTGACTTCAGTCCAACCCCGCAATGCAAGCCCGCTCGACAGCTGCAGTGTCTTTGCGCAACGTCGTTCCTCTGTCTCAGTGCAGCCTGCGTAGATGCGGGGTCGCTTCTGTGCTCTGTCCAGAGTTTTACCGAACGCTCGCTTCGAACGTGCCAAGCAATTTTGCGTGCATGAGATCTGTCTCGCTCGTCCACCCTGATCCTCTCGACATGTCGGTCAACCTGTCTCAACCTCATCGCCTCGTGGCCTTTTGCTGAGGGCATGTAGCACCGGCGAGTGACTCTCGAGCGTTCCTGGATCGCCGCCTCGTCCTGGGCCAGCCCCAAACAGAAGGTATCTGTCGTTTTCCGCCGCCGTCTTATCCAGGCCCTCTCGCGTTTCGCCCTCGTTCTAAAAGCCGATCGAGAGCTGACGCTATCCCCGCAAAGCTGATGAAGTCGACTCTCTTCGCTCGGCGACTCGAACTCTCTTACCGCTCTGCCGCCAAGTTGACACGCCTGTGGGAAGTTCGTCGTTGTCCAGAATCCGGCTGCTCGACGGCCGACGAACCTTCATTTGTCTCTCGCCGTGCTTCGAAATCTTGAGTCTGCTTCTGCCTGAGCTTGCGCTTGACGTCGATAGCCTTCATCTCATTGGTCGACCCCGGATCCACCGAACCTTGTCTGGCTCGTGCCTGCCGCACCTGGCCATCGTCCTGCGTGTGCTGCTGCAGCCATGCATGCTGCTTCAAGGGACCCGCATCTTGCACCGCATTCTACGTTGTCGTTCCGGCCTCGCGTTCTGGCGTCAGAAGGGAGGCTTGGTACCCCCGCAATGACCTGTCATCTTCCTCCCCCAACCGTTGTCCTGAAAGGTATAAAGACCCGTCCACAATCGACCACTAACCTTATCGTTCCCTCGTCCATCCCTCTTCCTCCTTTCTCCCACCTCTAGCCCCTAGCCACCTGCCTGACGCTCTTTCTGCGCCGCTTGAAAGCAGATTTCTCACCACCAGGCCTGCGCTCTTCATCCTCCTCTTATCTCGCCTTACCAATCACGCATAGGATTCGCAACCATGGCGTACCGTACTCCCGACTCGGCTTCGATCGAGAAGAAGGATGACTCCCGTCTCGAGGACGGTGTCATGATGGCACCTGTCCTTACTGCAGGCACCACCAACGCTGATGCCGTCGCTTCCACCGTGGAGGATCCCAAGGAGACTGCCCGTCTCATCCGCAAGCTCGACTGGCACGTTCTGCCCATCTGTGCTGTGCTTTATCTGTTCAGGTGAGTACCAGCACGCAGCAGCAACCCACACGCATTTGGAATTGATTCTAACTCCCACCTTCTCTACCCCACCTTCTCCCCGCGCTCTACTTCATTTGGTCGCAACACCACCGTCAGTTTCTTGGATCGTACTGCCATCGGTAACGCCCGAGTCCTCGGCATGCAGAAGGACCTCAAGCTCAGCGACAACGGCTACGCTGCTGCCCTGTCCATCTTCTTCGCGCTCTACTGTCTTTTGGAGGTGCCATCGAACCTGATTCTGAACAAGATCGGCGCCAAAAGATGGATCCCGATCATCGTCATCACCTGGGGCCTCGTCATGCTCCTCACCGGTTTCTCGAACAACTTCGGCGCTCTCTTCGCCTGGCGTCTCCTCCTCGGCGCTGCTGAGGCGGGTCTCTTCCCAGGAATCACGTACTACCTCACGGTTCTGTACCCGCGCAAGTCGATCCAGCTGCGCGTCGGCCTCTTCTTCTCGGCTGCTACCATCGCGGGTGCTTTCGGAGGCCTCATCGCCTTCGGCCTGGCCAAAGTTCACGCTGGCAACTACAACGGCTGGTCGTTCATTTTTTTCTTGGAAGGCCTGCTGACCATCATCGTCGGTGTCTTCGCCTACTTTGTGCTCTTTGATGGTCTCGAGAAGGCGCCCTTCTTGACCGAGAGCGAGAAGATCTACATGAGCGACCGCGTTCACTTTGACGGAAACGACATTCCGATGAACGACGAATTCGCGTGGAAATTCGTGTGGGCTGGACTCAAGGATTGGAAGACGCTCTTCACGCTCATCTGCTACGTCACGACCATCACGCCTCTCTACAGTACCGCCCTGACCCTGCCTACCATCCTCAAGACGTCGCTCAAGTACAACTCGGTCGATGCCAACCTGTACACCGTGCCCGTCTACACTGTTGCTGCGGTCACCGTGGTCATCTTTGCGTACTTTGCCGACCGCACTGGAATCCGCTTCCCGTTCATCTGCCTGGGCACCCTGATCTCGGGTA
Organism: Sporisorium sorghi; assembly: GCA_023212695.1. NCBI lineage: Eukaryota > Fungi > Basidiomycota > Ustilaginomycetes > Ustilaginales > Ustilaginaceae > Sporisorium > Sporisorium sorghi. The sequence continues at coordinate 94,583 of JALCCG010000056.1, read as the reverse complement.
TTGGCTGGGGGCTCTCGCTGGCGTACGGCAAGTCGAACCCCAAGATCGCCTACGGTGCGCAGTTCATCTCTGCCGCTGGCTCGTACGCCGCGTTCCCCGGTGTGGTCGCATCGCTCACGCAGACCATCGGCGGCAAGACCAAGCGCTCGGTGTGCATCGCCATCATCGTCGGCTTCGGTGGTCTCGCGGGTACCATCTCGAGCAACATCTTCCCCAAGAAGCAGGCGCCGTACTTCCACCGCGCGCACTACATCAACATCGGCATGAACGCCGTCGCCTTCTGCTCGGCTCTGTCGTTCGCTGGCCTGTTGTACCTGGCCAACAAGCGCAAGCAGGCCAAGATCGACTCCGGCGAGGCGGCTCGTCTGACCAAGGAGCAGATCGCTGATATGGGCGACGAGTCGCCTTACTTCAAGTACCGCTACTAAGCCGAGTCCGCTGTAGAATGTTCGTGTTTTTCGTCTCTGTTACTGTCTCGTGTCATCGTTTAAGGCTTTTCTGTTGTCATGTATGAATAGATTGCTCCTCTTCAGGTCTTTTATAGGCTTGTTGTGTACACCGGGAGCAAGGGGTATCCGAATAGGTCACGATTTGTTTATTCCATCAACCTGCACTGCCGTGCATGAACCGATTGTGGGAAGAGGAGCTTCGTGAAATCGCCGAGGGCTGTATCATCGAGAGTATGAACAGTGATTATCGGTAGGAGTCGAGCCTTGGAGAGCATCGAGCTTCGGAGTCAAAGCTTGACTCGTCACAGAGATAGCGAGTGAAGCCGACGCTTGGTCTCACCTCTATCAAGCTTTGTCGACATCAAGCTCGACGAACCCTCGCGGCAAACGACTTGATGCGTGAGGTCAGAGACCATGAGGTGCAGTGTACAGAGTAGCTCAGTTACAGAACCACAGAAGTCTGTTGTCTCGAAAGCGAGAGCCTACAAAGAAGCTTTCATCGATTGCCTCTGTTGACCCACTTGGCTGATGCTCGAACGTTTCCGCACGTCATGCCCGGTACCACCGTCTTTCACAAGCACAGCCCAGCTGGAGACGATTCCATCGCAACGAATCTCTTTCAAGCTCCCTGTTTACCATTCTCGCCTGTGAGCCCCTCTTACTTGATCGACTCGTGATGACACCAGATTCGGCCAACAAGGCGTTCCAAGTTTGACAGCTGCGGAAAAAAAAAAATAAAATAAAAAATAAAAAAATAAATCTCGGAATTCGGCGAATACCGACTACGAAATTGCGTGGCCGAGCGCCGTCGGAGCGCGGACCTCCTTTTGACGCCAAACGTTGCTCTCTCTTCCACTTCCATCCCTCGTCATTCAATCCGGCCAACGCGGCAGCAGACAGACCGACAACGCTGCCACACTCCTTACAGACGCCTCTTGGACTGGCTCTGGGCTGCGACAGAGCTTACAATCGTTAGCAAGCAAACGCTATTCGGCTTCGACAAAGAACCATGCGGTGATACTCCATCACAAGATCGATACAACAGCGAGCTTCTTCGCTTTGTGCTCAAGCACAGGCCAACACGGACGCCATCATGCAGCAGCAAAACTCAGGCTTTGGTGGATTTGGCTCGAACGGGTCGTCGGGTGCCACAGGCTTCAGCGCGTTTGGCCGACCACAGCAGACTCCCTCTGCGTCCACCAGCAGCGCCCCGCCGAACACCTTCTTTCGACCTCCGTCTCAGGGTGCACGACCGTCTGCCTTTTCGTCTGGCTTCAACAGTGGGCAACAACAGAACCAACAACAACAGCCGGGACCTGCATTTGGTGCATCGCAAACTTTCAACGCTGGGCCACGGCCGCCGTTTCAGAAGTCCAGCTTCGGCACACCTCGGCCCTTCAATGGCGGACAACAGCCTCGACCACAGCGCCCCGGCTTCAACGCACCGAGACCTGCGATGAACGATCAGCAGTCGTCGTCTACATTCGGTACCAGGCCGAGACCATTCACAGCGCGACCGACGGGTCCAGGTATGTCACAAGATGGAGGGCGGCCTCCGAGCTCAAACGCGTTCCGAGGAGGACGAGGCGGAGGCAGCATTCGACCCATCAAGCCTTTTGCATCGCATACAAACGCAAATCAGCAGTCGGCGTCGAGCTTTGGTAGCGAGACTGGTGTCGAAGCTGGGCCGAGCAACCAACATGCGCCTCGACCACGGCCACGACCTTTCGCCAACAAGTCAACTACATTCAATACACAGCCGCAGCAAACAGCGCCAACCGCGTCCTTTGGTGCTCCTTTGTCGAACAATCAAGGTTCAGCATCGACAACCGCGTTCGGCTCGGGTGCCGCCTCTCAGAACGATGCGTCCTCTTCTTTCAACCAGCCGAGCTCGTCATTCCCACCCACGCAGACGCAGAGCGGCTTCGGAACTAGCACATCTGCTTTCGGCTCTACTACCGGGACAGGCAATACGGCTCCCGCGACATCAGCTTTTGGAGGTGCTGCGAAGCCAAGTGCAGGTCCCACCTTCGGATCGACATCGTCGCAACCCTCGGCTTTCGCAAGCACGGCAGGCCCTCCTGCTTCTTCCTCTGCTTTCGGAGGAGGAAGTCAAGGCGTTTCCTCATTTGGTGGCTTTTCATCGGCAGCACCCCTACCACAGCCGCAAACGAGCGTCGCTCCAAGTACAACATCTGCTCCTCCACCTGCCTCCAATACCAACCCCCCTCCCGCTTCTTCCGCCGCACCGACAAGCTCCTTCTCCAACTTTCTCCGCAAGGACCGCAGTGGCGCTTCCACACCGGGTGGCGGCGCAGCAACCCCGGTTTCGTCAGGAGGCGACAATGTCGGAAACGCAGCGGACGAGGACGAGCTGCGCAAGAAGCGCTTCGAAGATGCACCCAAGGTCGGCAACCGCTTCTTTGAGATGAAAGGAGGCCGAGAAGCGCTTCGAAATGCTTACATCAAGTCCGGCGTGCTTCCGGACCCGGACAAGCCCACCGATCTCGCGTTGGCCGTCAAGCTGGTCGGTACGTGTCAGGACATGTGTCCCGAGTTTGAACGCGAAGAGCGCGAGTTCCAGAAGGAGCTCGACCCGCTCGAGCTGTACCCGGGCACCGATCGAGTCGACCCGCGCATCGCCGTCAAGATCTATCGCCGCCCCGCTGCGGGTCGAGAGCTGCCGTTACCCGAAGACGTTCGTCCGCCTGCCGTGCTCAAGCGTACGCTCGACTATCTCTTCCACGACCTCTTGCCAGCTGATCCGAACAATCCGCGGTTCACGCAGGTCCAAGGCTTTCTCTGGAACCGCACACGAGCGGTGCGTCAGGACTTCATCGTACAGAGCGAAGGTGGACCCATTGCGATCGAGTGCCACGAGCGCATTGCGAGGTACCACATCTTGTGTCTCCACTGGCGAGGCGGTCCCGGTGCCGAGGGCTGGAGCGAGCAGCAGGAGCTCGAGCAGCTGCGAAAGACGATGCGCAGTCTCATCGAGTTCTACGACGACAATCGCAGAAAGTCGTCCGCCAGCGCCAGCGCTACTGGCAGTGGCGCACAGCAGCCGTCTCCCAACGAAGCCGAGTTCCGCGCGTACAACCTCTTGCTCCACCTGCGCGATCCCGAAACGCTGCGCGAAGCCGAGCTGCTGCCCGGCGACATCTTCCGCTCGCCTCTGGTGCAGACCGCGATCAACCTGCGTCAGCTCGCACAGCGCTCCAACAACCTCGAGAAGCGCGGACAGCCGCGAAACACCGAGGCGACGCTCAACTTCTTCTCCAAGTTCTTTGCCGAGCTGCGCAAGCCTAGCGTCAACTATCTCATGGCGTGTCTGGCCGAGAACTCGTTCAGCTCGGTGCGCATCGGGGCGGTCAAAGCCATGTCCAAGGCGTACATGGCACAGCATCGAGGTGTTCCGATCGAGAGGGTGCAGCATGTGCTGGGCATGGATTCGGCCGAGCAGGTCGTGGCTATGGCGACGCATTTGGGGCTCGAGCTCGAGTATGAAGGCGACGCGCCGGTGGCGGTCAAGATCCATCGAAGCGCAACGATTAACGAGGATAAACCTCTTGCGACTCCTTTCAGCACGACCATTGTGGAGGCGAAGCGTGGGTCATACACCAGTGCTGATGTGGTCGATGGGCGTGCGTCGGGTGCCAGAACACAAGTCGGCGCACAGGGTCCAACGCCAGCAGCAACAATGACGCAAGCCTTCGGTCAGAACACTCAAAATGGTGCGACACCTGCGTTTGGAGCAAAGACGCAACAGCAATCCGGGTCAGCCCTGGGAGCGACAACCGCTTCATCACCCTTCGGACAGCCTCAACCGCAGCGAGATGCGAACCAGTCCTCCGCTTTCGGTTCCGCATCGCCTTCGAAGCTGTCCGCTGCAGCCGCATCATTCACACCGACGGCGTTTGGCGGCTCGAGCTCTGGCAACAAAGCCGCGAACGCCTTTAGCTCCTTCTCTGGTTTCGGAAACAGCGATGCAAAGAAAACCGATTCCAAGCCTGGTCTGCCGAGCTTCGGTGCCTTTGGAAAAGATGCGTCGCAGGCCAAGCAAGAGCCTGTCGCTGCACCGTCGCCTTTCGGCAACAAAGCCATAGTGTCCAGCACTCCGCCCTCGAACACGCAGTCGAAGAAATCCTCGCTCCCGAGCTTTTCATTCGGTCAGCCGCCTGCGAAGGACTCTAGCACTGCGTCAGCTGCAGAGAGCACTCAAAATAAGCCCGCACCATTATTCTCGTTTGGCAGTGGGGCCAAGACGGACTCCGAACCAAGCAAGCCTGCTGTGCCGTCGTTCTTCAGCTCTTCACTCGCAAAGCAGTCCCCGAGTGACAAGAAGGAGCCTGCGCCAGTCGCTCAAGTGCCTTCTCAGCCTGCCAACGCCAAGCAAGACAGCCCGCCTTCAGCCAGCAGCGCCCTGAAGCGACGCGCCTCTGACCCAAAGGAGAACGCCGCAGCCCAGGCAGGCGCAGCGGCCAAACTCGATGCGGAGAAGAAAAAGGCACAGTCCAAAAGCAAGCAAGCCGCTCGCACCTACGCAGTCGAACGCGCCTTCCAGAAGCTATCGGATGACGTCGTCCGCTCCCTGTCCGAAAAAGTGGTGGCGCGAGCGGTGCAGGCAGAGGAGGCGCGGCGCCGCGCTGCATCGCGCGATGAGCTCCTGGCTCGCATCACGGACAAACTTTGGCAGCATTTGGCGGAGGAATGTGCGGCTGAGGTGGCTGAAGAGGCGAGCCGGGTGGCGGCGGCCGACGTGTTCCGCTCGCGAAGCTGTGCGATGCGCGCGTGGACGCGCTGGGCCGAGGTGCTGCAGGAGCGGAGGGATCGCGAGCAGCAGCGGCAGCGGTTGGAGGAAATCCGCGGTGAGATTCGGCGCAGGAACATTCTGGGCCGCGTCCAGGCCGATGCCACGCCTTCGTTCAAGGCAGCAGCGAGCAAGACGTCCAGTCACAGCGACGAGACAAGTCCCATCCGACACGCATTTTCCATCCGCCAGGCGCTTCTGACGGGCGAGCGCTCGCCTGCGTCCACTACGACGCCCAGACTCAAGCGCAAGCTCGACGACGAGCTAGTATCGCCACGCGCGTCTCTGCACGACGACGCCGAGCTCACCGACCGCTGGACCCGCGTGCGCCGCCAACGCAGCCAGCTCTGGGCAGAAGGCTCGCTCCTCCACCGGCTCGCCGACCACATCGAAGAGCTGCTGCTCCACTTCCGACCCGCCGAGCTGGACCGTCTCGTCGTACTCTACTCCGGCGCACCCGGGCAGCATGTCGCGTCGAGCTGGCTGCGGGTCAAATTCGGATTCGGCCCCGCGGCTCCATCGCGCGATGCAGGCAGCGAAGTGGGACGCGACGTGCTCGAGATCGATCTGGCGGACGGGTCGCAGCTCGAGCTGGTCGATGTGACTCCTGCGGACAAGGGAGGTCGGGTTGATGTTGAGGCGGTGTTGCCGGATCTGGATAAACATAGCCAGCCCGGGTTGGTTGTGTTTGAAACGAGTCCGGGTATTGCTCAGGCCGAGACGGGGCGGGCGAGGTGCAGGGTGCTGGCGGAGGACCGGAGGAGGCTTGAGGAGGTGGCGAGGTCGGAGCTCGTCAAGGGTAGCCAGCTCGCGTGTCGGCTGCTGGTGGTTAGCTGGGGCAGTGCAGATGTGGGGTCGGAGCGAGCGGTGCCTGCAGATGGCGATGTCGAGATGTCTGATGTCGATTCGGCCCCTTCGAACGGCTCTTCAGGGCGGGAGGAAAGCCTGCTCGCCGCGCTCGGCGTAGACCCCACCAAGGCGATCCGCAGTCAACCCAGCGCCGCGCCGCGCCTCACATCACACACAAAGCCATCCCCCGTGCTAGCCCGCGCCTTCGACCGCGTCGGCGTGCTCGAACTCACCGACGCCTCAGTCTCCATCGAAACGACTCTGTCCGCACTGCTCACACGCGCCATGCCCGACCTCACACCCAACCTCGCGCTCCACTTGAGCAGCCGACGCCGCTCAACGCTCGAAGACGTCGCGCTCGAGCTGTACGACCAGTGGGCGCGCACGTCCGCGCTGCTGTTCGACCTGCTTTCCGGGCTACCCCCTCCGCTGCTGTCCGCTGGAGCCGATGGCGCAATGACAGCCAAAGTGGACCAGCTGGCGTGCAAGACGCTGCAGATCCTGACCGCGCTTGCGAATCATATCGTGCACACGGTGCTCAGCCTGTCCGAGACGATTTTGGAGGACGACAATGCGGCCGAGGTGCGCAGGCTCGAACTGCCTCCTCCCGCTGCTGCGCCAGGGGACAAGCTGGTGGGTATGGCGCTGTCGCAGCTCGACCAGCTGGGCGAGGACGAGGGGGAGGCAGAGCACAAGCTGCACCTGCGCGCGAGTCTAGTTTCGTCGCTTCGAGGGAGAACGGATCTGGCGCACATGCTGGGCGTGGTGAATCGCACACATATTGATGCGCTGTTCAGGTACTCGCTGGAGAAGCTCGGGCGGGTGTGGATCGGGGTTAGGCCGGAAAGTGCGGAGTGTGGGGAAGAGTGGCGGGAGGCGAGGGAGAGGCTGGCGCGGTTGTGTGGCGCGGCGGTGGACGAGGTTGCGGCGGAGGCGAGGGAGGTTTGGGCGGCGTATAGAGCACAGGAGGAGAATGGGATGGTAGGGAGGGAGGAGGCGAGTAAGCGATTCCGAGTGGAAAGAGAGGACGAGGAGATGGAGGAAGTGAGGAACAAGGGAGGTAAGGTGGACGAGTTGAGGGCATTGATCGCTCAGACGAGGCGGTTCCTCGACACGCCTCCAGCACACACCTGAAACCACTCAATCGGAAACCTGAAAAACACGATTTGTCGACATCAGCGCAGTCATACAATGCAAAACGCAACATTCTTCAATCCATCCGCGTGCCACTCTCACCAGTGATACGCCCATCCGCCGCGGCCGCGCTTAGCATCCCTCTCCAGATCCCAATCGGTCCTGATGCCCGCACTCGCAAACGGCACCCGCTTAACCTGCTCCTTGGCCTGCTCGACCTTCTGATCCACCTGATACCGCTCCCGCAACTGATCCGTCTTACTCTTCGCGCCGACCCTTGCGTACACCCAGTTGATGAACCGCCTACTCATCCAGCGCGGCAGGAGCTTGTCCACGATCGTCGCGACGGGGAACAGCCCGTACACGAGCGTGGTCAGCGCCACCGACACGGACCGCAGTGCGAGCTCGGGCACGATCACGGGTACGGGGAGGAGCGCTGCGCCTCTGGGGGAGGCCGAGGTGAGCGAGAGCGAGAAGAGGCGGAAGGTGGGGCTGCCTATTCCGATGGTCCCCGAGCGGAGGGGTGAGGGGAGGGTGGCGTAGATTCGGAAGTATCCGTCGCCCGTCTGCACTGGGATGCGGCATTTGAACGTGCCCAGGACGCGCATCGAGCTGGTGTCGGTGGAAGACTGTGCGCGGATCTGCTTGTCGATCTTCTCCTTGCGCTTGACCGCGATATGCCTTGTCTCCTTCAATTCCTGCGGCCTGTTGAGCGGCTGCATCTCGTACTCCTCTCCGGCATACCTGCCCGGCCGCTCGCCTGAATCCTCATCATCCCGCCCGCCCTCCGACTCCGCTCGCGCATCCCCCCACGCAGCCCTGCCCACAGGCGTCACATCCCACCCCTTCTTCGTCCCAACCCCCAGGTACCCAGCCGCATTCCACCCAACAACACCCGCAATCCACCCCTTCTGCACCAGCTGTACATTCGTACCCCGCACCACCTCGCTCAAATCACCGCTGGAGAGCGACTCGAGCTGCTTGCGCGCATCCGCAGAGTACGCCTGCGCATAGATCGAAAACGTGACATAGGTCTCGGCTCCGCGGTAGAGAAGGACGCGTGGATTGTGGAGTGTGAGCGAGTACGCAATGTTGTTCTGCCACACGGTGGAGGTGGACGGGCTGAAGACGGAGAATACGGATCGGAAGAAGATTTTGACGTATGAGAGCGGGTCGACCATTGTTGCGAAGGTAAGGGGATGTGTATGGTGGTGGTTATCGTAAGAGAAGGAGGTCGACCTCGAGAAAAGGAAGCCTTTGGATGAATCACGTCTCAAGCGAGGAAGAGCAGCAGCGTCCCTTCGGCCTGCTGTCTGAGCCCGAAAAAGCGTGAGATCATCTTGCAGCTGCTGCAGCTTGACAAAAGTGTGGAGGAATCGCCCCCGATGAGAGGAGACTCAGATCGGGAATGAGATCCACACAAAGCTTTATCTTCGCAGCAGAAGAGCGTAAGCGTCGGTCGGCTATCTCCGCAAAGCAGCGTCGGATCTTCGGAAGCCTCTGAACCGTCGATACGTGTTGGTGTTCGGGCCATCCGACGTTGTCTCTTATCCATTTGACGTTGAGGCTATCATTGACATTGCCACCATCAGCACGATCTCACGATACATCACGACCTAGACAATCTCAAGCGAAGGGCAGGGCAGGCCACAAAGAGGCCACATAGACTCACCCACTGTCAAACATGAAGGACGTGCTCAGCAACGCCAACTTCCCCGTAAGTTCATCCACCACCTTGACTCAACGGAACCCAACCAGCACCCTTCAGCTCACACCTTTGACACTTCACAGCAAGATGCACAAGGACGCACGTACCACGTCGCCACAAAAGCCGGTCAGGTCGCGAACCGGATCATCACGGTCGGCGACCAGGTACGCGCGCACCGCATCGCCTCCGCCTTCGACGGCGGCGCTCCCATCTTCACCTTCAACTCGCAGCGCAACTTCCTCACGCTCACAGGGACGTTCCGCGGTGTGCCTGTGAGCGTTGTGGCTATCGGTATGGGTTTCAGCGTGGTCGATTTCTTCCTGCGCGAGTGCCGGGCGGTCGTGGAGGGGGAGATGATCGTCGTCCGACTCGGGTCGTGCGGGAGCATGGCGCCGGAGTACGGGATCGGTACAGTCGTCGTCCCGCGTGCGTCGTTCGGGATCATGCGCAACTACGACTACTTCCACCCCGAGACTACGGCGGAGGAGCGCCGCACGGGTGCGATTGAGCCGTACCTCACCACGCGCCCGCTGGATGCGGATCCGGAGGTGCACGACGCGCTGCTCGCCGCGCTTGAGGAGGATAAACCCGCCAAGAGTGCGGATCTGTTCGGAGGGGAAGAGGTGAGAGCGGTCGGGGAGACGATTAACGCCTCTGCGGATAGCTTCTACGGCAGCCAGGGCCGGATTGATCCAGCGTTCGTCGATGCCAATGCGAACCTGATGGATGTGATCCGCGAGAGGAGGCCGGGCGTGGCGACACTCGAGATGGAGACGTTCGTGCTGAGCCACCTGGCGGAGGCGGCGAACGAGGCGATCGAGCTGGCGCAGAAAGCTGGGCAGCAACCGGTGCATAAGGGCAAGATCCGCACCGGCGCTGTGCACATGATGTGAGTTTGCCGCAACCAGCGATCGATCGAAAAGGTAGAGAAAGGGGAATTGACACAAATTTTGTTTCGTCTGCGTGGGATACCAACAGCTTCGCCAACCGCAACACATCGGCATTCATCACGCCGGAAGAGTGCGAAACACTCGAACGCTGGGCGGGCAAGTCGGTGCTCGATGCTCTCGTCAGCATCGACATCCCTGCAGAGGTACGTTCCCCGTTGCCGAATACATGTCCGGTCCCGAAGGCCATGCCGATGGAGCGTACGCTGACAATTTTGCCCCTCTTTTGTTGGCGTGGTATTTGCAGAGACTTCACCCGGATGGCGTCTGGAACGCCGCCGCTTCTTCCTAGACTGTCCCCAATCATCGCTGTACACACTGTGGCTCGAATACAGACGGATTGTGTGCTCGCACTTCAACAGGCCTGTCACCGTTTCCGCTGGACATTTGACACTCGACGTGAAGCACACGGCAGTGTATCAGCGAGCTGACAATGAGATGTGGTGTTGATTGCGCACGACACAGAAAAGCAGAGATGAGGTTGTGGACAAGATAGAACTACATGGTGAAGGAAACAATTTGACCCTGATGATCAACTCAGGTCTGCATGTTGAGCAGCATGCCCTGGCCATGTGGCAGGTAAGTGACGTTCTTGGCGCCGCTCAGCGTCGACGCAATGTCCTTGGACGCCTCGATCCTTCGGATGGTCAACAGACCATCACCAGCCTTCTCCAGCGCCCTCGAGATGGTCTGTGCCGCCTCGGCCTCTCCCTCTGCACGGATAACGGAAGCCTGACGCTCCTGCTCGGCCTTCTCGACAATAAACTTGGCGCGCTCAGCGTCCTGCTGTGCAATCTGCTTCTGCTCGACAGCCTTTGTGAAGTCCTGGCCGAATGTCATGTGCGTAATGGACACGTCCTCGAGCACAATGTTGAACTCCTTGGCGCGCTTGAGCAGGTCCTCGCGAATGCGTGCCGAGACGACCTCGCGCTGTGTGATGAGCTCGGCGGCGTCGAACTGCGCCACCGTAGCTTTGAGCACCTCGTTGCCAATCGAAGGCAGGACTCGCTCGTCGTAGTCGATGCCGAGCGACTGGTAGATCTTGGGCAGGTGCTGGATATCCGGGCGGCTGAGCACGCGGAGCGTCAACGAGACCATCTGCAGATCCTTGGAGCCCGTGGTGGTCGAGATGTTGCGCGGCTTGATACGCACATCGTACAAGATGGCTTTCTGGAGCCAAGGTACGAGAACGTGCGTGCCCTCGCCCGTAGCTGCGTCCTTGACACCCTGAAATCGGTCGAACATGACGGCGCGGTATCCGCCTGGAACGTCGTAGAGCGAAGCCTGCAGCGCCATGACGCCGAGTCCCAGTGGGACGGCAAATCGAGCCGCCAGGTTGGACATGCTGTGTATGAGGAAAGGTTGGGTGACGGTGTTGGGTTGAGGGTTTGAGGGGGTGAAGGATGAGGAGATGGGCGCAGCGATGTCGAGGAAACGAGGAATCGTCCTTGGCTTGTGCTGAGCTCAACTTGCTCCGCGCTCCAAAGCACAACGTAAGCTGCGCCCTTTTGAGCTTCTTCCGCACGAGAATATAATTTTGAGAAGAAGAAGAAGAAGAAGACAAAAAGTTTGAAAAGAAGCTTGAAAAAGCTCAGAAGCCTCCAAAACCCGAACGCTTCCCTTTTGTACGAAGGAGTGAAGGTGACACAGCAACAGCTTGAACCCTGGCTTGCTCCCAAAGCGTGCGATTCTGGAAGCGAATCGGTGGTGAGCTCCTTCTTGCAGGCTCACCATCCCATTCCCGCAATCCAACTCGAGATTCATCGACGCTCGGCTTTGCTTCACTAGCATGCCGGTTCAGGGTCCCGCTGGCCCAATATGGCGCTCACTGGTTCGAGCCAGTCTCTATCCGAGACCTCACCAAGCTCACCAAAGCATCTGGCGACATGCTTCGACGTCAAGAGTCACTCTGGGAATCAACAAGAGCACGCCTCGATCTAAACCTACACCTTCTACACGCGCCAACGCGAAGGCTAAGTTCGATGCAAGCTCCGAGTCATGGTCTGCACCCAAGCCAAGACGGCTTCCAGCCCCGCTACCAGGGAGAGGCGTTGGCAATTCGTTCATTGACGAAGCCAAGCGAGACATGCAGCTAAGGAGGCTGCCCTATGATGAGGCCGACTTGCAGTGGCTCAGAGGAGCACGCGCCACCATGTACACGTTGAACGGCAAGGAGAACGAGCTGCAACAGGAGCAAAAGAGCTTGACCACCGACCTCAACCGCCACTTCAAGGCTGCTTCCAAAGCTGCCAAGAACGGCAAGCAGAAGGGCAAGGGCAAAGGCAAGGGCTCGGAAGCAGAAGCTGAAGCGACCGAGTCCGGCACTTCTGCAACAGAGGCAGAGGCAGAGGTACAGGCAGAGGGCGAATCGAGCAAGGAAGTCGAGATCGCGCCTGAAAACAACGAAGAGCACATCAAGGAGCTTCGAGAACGCGTCCGAAAAGTCAAGGAGGAGCTAGACAAAGTACGCAAGCAGCAAGAAGAGATCCGCGTACGAAGTCACAACATCCGACTATCATGGCCCAATCATTGCCATCCGGATGTCCCCGTCGGACCAGAGGAGAATGCGGTGGTACTGTCCGTCAAGGACCCTCTCGACATCCTGCCGAAAGAGTTCGACGTGATGAAGGAGCCGTGGAACGAGTCGGTGATGCAGGCAAAGCACTTGCCCGACGGTCCAGGACCCGATCCAAAGCGCGACCATCTGTCGCTTGCAGCCTCGGCCAAGAGCGCAGAAGTAGACATGGTTTCGGGCTTGCTCTCGACGGGAAGCTCGTGGCCGTACCTGCTGGGAAGCATCAGCCTGCTCGAACATGCCTTGTCGCAGTACGCCATGTCGATCGCGGTGCGGAAAGGATTCTTGCCGGTATCGCCGCCTGATGTGGTGCACGCCGACCTCGCGGATCGATGCGGCTTCCGTCCGCGAGACGAAAAGGCCAAGCAGACGTACTTTATCGAAGCGACCAAGACCAAGGGCGCGGGAACGGACGCGTCGCAAAGTGGCGCAGACCTGTGCTTGGCAGCGACGGCAGAAATCCCGCTGGCTGGACTGCTTGCAGCTCGCACGCTCGGGCACGGCAAATCGAGAAAGGCAGGCAAGCGCGCGCCATCGCATGACGACGAGTCGTCTCTGATTCAAAGGACAGAGCTGCCGATCAAGCTTGCTGCCCTGGGACACGCCTTCCGTGCCGAGGCAGGCGCTCGAGGAGCCGATACGCGCGGACTGTATCGGGTGCACCAGTTCAGCAAGATCGAAATGTTCGTCGCCACGGACGGCAACCTGGATGCGAGCAATGCGATGCTCGAGGAGCTGCGCGGCGTCCAAGAGGAGGTGATCGGTGGGCTCGGTCTGCCGTACCGCGTGCTGGATATGCCAACGGAAGAGCTGGGTGCCAGCGCGTATCGAAAGTACGACATCGAAGTGTGGATGCCTGGGCGTGGATCGTGGGGCGAAGTGTCTTCGGCTTCCAACTGCACAGCCTACCAAGCGCTGCGACTGGGCATCAAGCTGCAGAATGGCTCGACACCCTCCAAGGACGATGGTGACTCGCGCCATCCGATGGTTCATACGCTCAACGCCACTGCCGCTGCCATCCCACGTCTCATCGTTGCCATGCTCGAGAACCACGGCGTGGAAAAGGGCAAGCTGCTGCTGCCAGACACGCTCAAGCCCTTCTGGCTTGGCGGAGATAACGATCCGAATGTGGCCTGGCTCTACACGGGCAAGCTAAAGGATGGCTCGCAGTCGCGCCTCAAACGGGCGCTGATGCGCGTTCGCTCGATTGCCAAAAAGAACGGCACGGATGCGCCGACGATGGTTGCGTCCTTCCTGATCCTGCACGAGCTCACTGCGATCGTGCCGCTGGTGCTCATGTTCTACGCCTTTGGTGCACTCGGCGTCGGCACAGCCGTGCTCCAATGGCTGCTCGGAGACGCCGACGCAAAGCACAGCGATGACGACGCTCACTCACTCGCATCGCGCTTCCGAACATGGGCACGGATCAAAGAGGAGCGATTCGAGCGATACTGCCGCAGAAAGGGATACCTTGGATTCGAGAAGCAGGACGCTGCGACGATCGATGCCGCCAAGGACCTGGGCAACTCGAACTATCTGGCAGGCTCGTTTGCCAACATGGTCGCTGCTTACATTCTCGTCAAGGCGTTGCTTCCGATTCGTATTGGCGCATCGATTGCGCTGGCGGGGCCGTTCTCGCGTACCGTTCTGGAACCGCTCAAGAACCTGGTGCGGCGTCGCCCGCGTGCCACCAAGTCAGCAGCATCGACTTGATAAACTGGCAAACAAGACCATCTTCAGCAAGCCGCGCCGTCAAGACGCTCTCGGCGAATTTTGGCGCACCCTTTCAGATGTCGCAAAAAGCAAATATAACAATGAGGAAATAAATCGCGTCAAGACGCGTGTTTCTAGACAAGAGCAAACGCAACTCTCTTCAAGCTCACGCTTCTCGAAGATGAAGGCGAGACAGAAAACCTCTGCTCTTGTGCTGAGTTGTGTATTGTAGCCCTTGAGCGTGGGAACCTCACTTTGAGCTGTGAGGCTGATGAGGTTGAAGACACAAACAGAGCAGCCACTTTGACAAAGCGATCCTGTTTCCAGATGCTGTGTGTGTGTGCAAAAGTCAGTGCTAGACTCGGCCAACGCTAGAGTGACAGCCACCACGGACGAGGCAGACAAGCTGTTGGAACTGGGCATGGGCAACAGCAAAGAGGCGCGTCTAGGTCAGCTCTCTGCATCTGTTGCTCTCTCTCAACGCGGAAGGGAAAAATCTGAGCGCGAACAGCGGGCGCCGCCAAAAACAAAAAGTGTTGCTCTTGCTCTCGCTCTGCTGTCTCTGTGTTTCTTTTCGACAGAGAGACCGCGCCGCGCCACACTCTGCTTGGAAAGAAAAATTGCGGATTGAATCGATCCCGCTGTGTGCGCATTCCTCCTTTCCTCTTGTCGTCCATCCTCCTTCTTCATCTCCATCCACGCTTCAAGACTCTTCCCCTTCTCCCTCTTCGATCAAACTCAATCGAGCTCCCTCTCAGGAAGGCTGCTGTCTCGTCACAAAACAGCAGCAGCACACGCTCTACGACGGCGGTCGTGCTCCACCATTCCTCCCACCATCTGGCTGCCTGGTGCCGCCTCGCTTCTTCGAAAGACTCCATCCGTCTCTCGAAGTATTGCTTCTGCGTCCTCCAGCCTCTTTGTACGACTACCTCTTGCTCTCCCTCATCAGCCTCGGCTTCTGACACCCTCTGTATACCCCACTGCTCGCTCAGCTGTATCACCACCATCAGCCTTTCGCGCCGCCCTTGCTCCTTCACACAACCGACCCTTCTCCACAACGCTAGCCAACATGTCCGAATCCGACTATATGTCAGACGGCTCCGAGGGCTTCGTGCTCCCCGCAGCAAAGAGGTCGGCTGCTCCCAAGGCCAAAGCTGCTGCGGCCACCAAGGCCAAGGCTGCTACCGGCGCTAAAGCAGGCGCATCCAAGGCCAACGGTGGTGCTGCTGCCAAGCCCAAGAAGCAGCCCCTCTCCAAGCGGAACAGCAACGGCGCTGACAGCGATCCCGATGTCAGCATGATGGATAGCGAAGCCGATGTCTCGTTTCAGCCCCCGGCCCCCGTCAAGTCAGCCACAAGCAAGAGCGCCTCCGAAACATACCAGAAGCTCTCTCAGCTCGAGCATATCCTCAAGCGTCCCGATACCTATATCGGCAGTGTCGAGAAGCACACCGAGAAGCTCTGGGTCTACGACAAGAACCTCAAGCAGATGGCCTACCGCGAAACCACCTATGTCCCTGGTTTCTACAAGATCTTTGACGAGATCCTCGTCAATGCCGCCGACAACAAGGCGCGCGACCCCAACATGACCCACCTCAAGGTCGAAATCAACCGCGAAGAGGGCTCCATCATGGTCTGGAACAACGGTCACGGTATTCCCGTCGAGATGCACGACAAGGAGCGCGTCTACATCCCCGAGCTCATCTTTGGCCACCTCCTCACCTCGTCCAACTACGACGACAACGAGGCCAAGGTCACCGGTGGTCGAAACGGCTACGGTGCCAAGCTCGCAAACATCTACTCCACCGAGTTCATCGTCGAGACCGCCGACTCCAAGAACCAGTGCAAGTACAAGCAAGTCTTCTCCAAAAACATGCACGACAAGGGCAAGCCCAAGATCACCAAGCACTCCAAGTCGGACGAATACACGTGCATCACCTTCAAGCCCGACCTCGCGCTCTTTGGCATGGACTCCATCGACGACCACATGGAAGCGCTCATGCTCAAGCGTGTCTACGACATGGCAGGCACCGTCAAGGGGATCAAGGTCACGCTCAACGGCGAGCTGCTCAAGATCAAGAACTTCAAGCAGTACGTCGAGATGTACGTCACCGCCATCAACGAGCTCGGCGGCAAGGCTGACAACGGCGAAGCAGGCGGCGCAGACCTGCCCACCGGCGCTGCTCCCAAGCCCGCCATCATCTACGAGTCCACCGTCGACAAGGGCCGCAACTGGGAGGTCGCCTTTGCCGTTTCGGACGGCGAGTTCCGCCAGGTGTCGTTCGTCAACAATATCGCCACCATCAAAGGCGGTAAGCACGTCGACCACGTCGCCGACCAAGTCATCTCGCGTCTCATCGACCACGTCAAGAAGGACAAGAAGACCGGAAAAGTCATGCCCAACCAGGTCCGTCAGCAGCTCTGGGTCTTTGTCAACTGTCAGATTGTCAACCCCACCTTTGACGGCCAGACCAAGGAGACGCTCACGCTCAAGCAGAGTGCCTTTGGCAGCAAGTGGACGCTCACCGACGAATTCGCGAGGAAAGTCATCAAGTCTGGCGTCGTCGACAACATCGTCAGCTTTGCGCGCTTCAAGCAGGACCAGGCGCTCAAGAAGACCGACGGCCACAAGCGCACCAGGATCACCAACATCCCCAAGCTCGAGGATGCCAACAATGCCGGTGGCAGAAAGGCCAAGGACTGCACGCTCATCCTCACCGAAGGTGACTCAGCCAAGTCGCTCGCCGTCGCCGGTATCGTCGAGGTCGGAAGAGACAACTATGGCGTCTTCCCGCTCCGTGGTAAGCTTCTGAACGTCCGTGAAGCCTCTCACGACCAGATCATGAAAAACGCCGAAATCAAGGCCATCAAGGAGATCTTGGGTCTCCAGCACGGCAAGCAGTATCTCGACGTCAACAGCCTGCGCTACGGCAGCATCATGATCATGACCGATCAGGATCACGACGGTTCGCACATCAAGGGTCTCATCATCAACTTCCTCGACCACTTCTATCCCTCGCTGCTCAAGATCCCGGGTTTCCTCGTCGAGTTTATTACTCCCATCGTGAAGTGCAGGAAGGGAAAGCAGGAGCTCTCGTTCTTCACCATCCCCGAGTACGAGACCTGGAGGGACTCGCACAATGGCGGCAAGGGCTGGCACATCAAGTACTACAAGGGTCTCGGTACCTCGGACCCGCAGGATGCCAAGAAGTACTTCCGTGCCCTCGAGAAGCACAAGCTGCCCTTCGACGTCACCCAGGAAGGCGATCGCGAGCTCATCGACCTTGCCTTCAACAAGAAGAAGGCCGACGACCGAAAGGAGTGGCTCCGACAGTTCCGTCCCGGCACCTATCTGGACCACAACACGGATCGCATTCCGTACGCTGATTTCATCAACAAGGAGCTTATCCTCTTCTCGATGGCTGACAACCTGCGATCCATCCCCTCGGTGGTCGACGGTCTCAAGCCCGGTCAGCGCAAGGTCATCTACGTCATGTTTGACCGCAAGAGCAACGCCGAGTTGAAGGTCAACACCCTCGTCGGTCACGTCATGGGTCAAGCCGCCTACCACCACGGTGACGCTGCGCTCGTCATGACCATCGTCGGCCTCGCACAGAACTTTGTCGGCAGCAACAACGTCAACCTGCTCGAACCCAGGGGTCAATTCGGTACTCGTCTGCTCGGTGGTAAGGATGCCGCCTCGGGACGATACATCTTCACGGCCTTGCCCAAGATCACTCGTGCTTTGTTCCCTCAGGCGGACGATGCGCTGCTTGACTACCTCGATGATGACGGTCAGAAGGTGGAGCCCCACTGGTACATCCCCGTGGTCCCGCAGGTGCTGATGAACGGTGCTGAAGGTATCGGCACGGGATGGTCTACCTCGGTCCCCAACTACAACCCGCACGAGATCGTCGCCAACCTGCGTCGACGCATGGCGGGCGAAGACGTCATCCCCATGAAGCCGTGGTTCCGTGGCTTCACTGGTGACGTCGAAGAGTTCAGCCCCGGTCGCTTCAAGGTCAGCGGTCGTGTTACACAGATCGACGAAAAGACGTGGGAGATCACCGAGTTGCCCATCCGTACTTGGACGTCGAACTACAAGGAGTCGCTCGAGGAGCGCATCGTGTCGTCCGAAAAGGCACAGGCTACGATCAAGGACTACAAGGAATATCACACCGAGTCGACCGTCAACTTTATCGTCGAACTGACGCCCAAAGGTCAGGCCGAGATTGCCGAGAAGGGCGCCGACGCCTTCTTCAAGCTCTCGTGCCAGATCTCCACCACCAACATGGTGCTGTTCGACCAGGACGGAAAGATCAAGAAGTACTCTTCGGCCGAGGAGATCATGGAAGAATTCTACCTCTTGCGTCTGTCCTACTACCAGAAGAGGAAGGAGCATCTGGTGGACCAGCTCAAGCTCATGTACGACAAGCTCTCGAACCAGGCTCGCTTCGTTCAGATGATCATCAGCCGTCAGCTCGTCGTCTCGAACCGAAAGCGTGCCGACATTGTGGCCGACTTGCGCGAAAAGGATTTCCGACCGTTCCCCAAGCAAGGCAAGGCGTCGATCGCCGCCGAGCCCGAGGACGACGAGGCGATCGACGAAGAGGACATCTCGGCCGACTCGGACTTTGACTACCTGCTCAATATGGCCATCTACAACCTGACCAAGGAGAAGGTGGAGAAGCTGTTGAAGGAGCGCGACGTCAAGGAGGAGGAGCTCAAAGTGCTCATCGGCCGCTCGCCACAGAACCTGTGGGACGAGGATCTGTCCAAGTTCCTCGAGCTCTGGGAAGAGGTGCTGGCCGAAGACGACCGCCGCCTCAAGGATGTTGTCACCAAGGTCAAGAAGGGCAAGCAGACCAAGAAGACGTCTGCCAAGAGCGGCGCTGCCGCCCGACGCGTGTTCAAGAAGCCCATCAACTCGGACGGCGAAGAGGAGGACGATGGCATGGATGACTTTGACGGCGGCGACGATTCCGAGGATGATTTCAAGCCTTCGGCAGCTGCTGCTGCGAAGAAGGCTGCCGCTCCCGCTCGTGCCAGTCCAGCCAGGAAGCGCGCCGCAGCCGACGCATTGGACGACGACGACCTGGCCCTCCTGACGGGCAATGCAGCCAATGGTGCTGCTGCGAAGAAGTCGCGAGCGAACGGTTCGGCCTCGAGGTCCGCGACTGTTTCGCGGGCAGCAACACCGCAAATTGTCGAGATCGACGATGATGACGAGGACAAGTCGAAGCTTGCACCCATCTTCAGGAAGACGAGCGCTGGAGCAAGCAGCAAGCCAGCAGCTGCTGCCAAGAAGGCTGCTGCACCTAAAAAGGCAGCCGCTGCAGCCAGCAAGCCGGAGGAGGCGCCCAAATCCTTCAGCCTGTCCGAATCGGAAGAGGAGATGATCCCGGCGCCATCCAAGTCCAAGAAGACAGCCGCGGCCAAGCCTGCCGCGGCCAAGAAGGCTGGCACTGGCCTTGGACGCAAGAAAGCTGCTGCGCCAGCCTCGGACACTGAAGACTCGTTCCCTGGTCCGTCTGCGCCTGCGCGCACCTCGGGACGCTCGGCACGAAGCGTTTCGGCAAAGAAGAGCTACAAGCTGGACGACTCGGAGGATGACGATGACGACTTTTGAGTTGGGGCTGGCTATCCAGGGCAGCAGCTGCAGTGACCTAACTCTGATCGATGTTTGCAGCTCCCGTTCCGTGACCCTCTGTTTCCGTTTGGTTGGGTAATAATCGTAAGGCACCGTTTTTTCCATTCAAGAGTCGAGTGAGAATGGTCGAGGATTGCTTGCTTGCTGTCACCGGATGAGATGCTCACTTCTCTTTCTCACGCTTCACTGAGTGCATCACTGAGTGCTGCAAGCAACGCACACGGATCACACTCGACGCTCGCAACGTTGTCGAAGAAAGCCAAGTCTCTGCCAGCCTTACAACGCTGCACTAACACCTGCACTGCTACCGCTACCGCTGTCTCTCTGACCCTCTCCTGCCGCCGCAGCCGCAGCCGCAGCCGCCGCCTTGGCCGCAGCGATGCCCTTTGCGCTGCTCCTGTTATTCCCGCTCTCCTGGTCAGCCGCCAGCACGGCCTCGGCGTACATCATCTTGTACTTGACCAACTCCTCTGCCATCTCCTCTTTAGCGATCTTGGCCATGACGACGTCCTTGACCATTTCGACGTGTTCAGCGTTGACCGAGTTGAGCTGTTCCTCGAGCGCCTTGACGCGTGCGGCGAGGTTGCGGTTGACGAGGCGGAGAGCCTCGACCTCGCGGCGGTGTGCGTTGGCGGCGCGCACCTGCACGTCGAACTCGGCGGCGAACGTGTCGAGCAAAAAGGGCGTGATCTTGACCGCAAAGGCGTCGCGCACAAACTCGTTTGTCCTATACGACGGTTTCGGTGTGGGAGAAGTGGGCGAATGCACCGACGCACGCACCTGCCCACTCGCTTCTTCGTCGCCGTCAGAGCGCCGATAACACTCGAACAGCTCCATCTTCAAAAACTGCACCGCCTGATCAAACCCCATCTCCAACAACCGCTCCTCGTTCCTCCGCATCAACGCGATCGCAAACCGGAACAAAGCCTCCACCCCCTCGGCGAAAACAGAGTCCAGCACGCGGTACACAAAGTCCAGCGGAAACCGGTACGAGAACAGCGTCATGAACCACTGGCTCGCATACATGCTCGACTTGACACCCTGTCGCACGAGATGCCTGTGCAGCAACGGCAAAAAGTCCTCGAGCAGCCGGTCGAATTGGAACAAGCGTAGCTGCAACGCCGGCATGTTCGGCGTATAATGCCCGCGCAGGTCGTACGACTTCATGAGTCTTACGAAGGTGGAGAACGCCTCCTCGTCCGGCATATTGAGCAACAGCGGCCCGACGACAAACTGCATCCCTTGGCAGTACCCCACCTCCGGATCGTACAGCGCATACGCCTTGATCACGTTGAACAGGTTCTCCTGCCCCACGCCTTTGCCGTCTCGGAAAAAGTCCTGTTCCGGGAAAGTGCGGTTGAGGTCGCGCCGAATCGCCTTCTCGTGCTCCGGCGCAGGCTGCTTGAGGTAGTACGCGTAGATGATCTCCATCTCCTCGTTCTTGCTGCTGCTCATGAGTTGCCACATCATTCCGCGGAGGGCGGGGGGGATGCCGGCCTGGATGGCGCGGCTCAGTTGGCGCGGTTGGGTTCGGGCCACGTGCTGGTAGTTCGACATGACGTCGCCCCAGAACTCCCAGTCGATGTCTTCGTCGGTCGCGTCGTCGGCGGGTGGGCCGGACCAGGCTGTGTCTGCGCTCGATGATGTTACTGACTCGCGCGCTGCTCCTATTGCTGCTGTAGACGCCTCGGCACCCACTGCGGCTTGCGAACCCGACCCCTGCGATGCGGAGGACCGCTTGCCGTTCGTATCCACACTCGACGCATCCGCCAGATTCTGCGAATCACCCCGCGAATGCCGCTGCTGCCCCTGATCGCGCAACTTTTCGAAATGCTCGCGCAGCTTCACCGCACCATCGAGACTGGCGCGCATCTGCTTCGGATCGCCACTGAGCCGCTTGTTCTGCGTATCCAGCCGAGCTAGCAGGAAGTCGTAGTTCGACGACGTCGACTCGTCGCCGCCATTCGCAGCAGCAGCGGTAGCGGGCTCGGAATCGTGCGTTCGCTCCACCATGCTGCTACGCGCGCCGCCGTTGGTCGTCGTGATCGTGTCGCGCCGCGAGTCTCGGCGATTCGACGCTGCCGACCATCCTGCGACATCGTCCTGGACATCGCCAGAATGCGAGGCCGAAGTGCTGCCGAGGCTTACGACGGAGAAATGGTTCGAGTGCATGCCCGGTGTGTCTGGCGGTATCGGGTGGTTGTCGAGCGCAGCCGTCTGGGAATAGCGGATGGGCTCGGCGGTGGACGCGAAAGGGTTCGAGATGGTCTCGTCCGGCTCGAGCAGCGACGTGGCGCCGACCGAGGGGGGCACCCTTTCGATGTGCTCGGAGAGCGTGGCTTTGGCGCTTTCCTCGTCGAGGATGAGCGAGTCCGAGGCGGATTGGGTGTGTCTGATCTCGGCGGAGCTGAGGGGGGTGTCGGTCGAGGCTGGGGCGATGAATGTGGCTGTTGAGGAGCTAGGGGCTATGCCGCCGTCGTCGTCTTTGGCAGCCGGGCTAGTTGAAGTCTCTGCAGACGGCTCTGACTCTGTCGCAAAAGGCGCATCGGTCAGTTTGGGCGTATGCATCTGTGCTTCGGAAGCCTCAACAGCTAGCGCGGTGCCCTTCGCCAGTGGCTGATCTGCAGTCGCTTCATTCGACAAGTCCTCCTCCTCTTTCTTCGCCACCTCCTGCTGCTGTTGCTGAAGTGACGCTGCATCAGCAGTCGTAGCCGCGCTCGACGAAGGCGTCATTTCATCCGCATGCGATCCGTCAGCGGCATCTTCAAAGTCGTCGTGATCCGTGTGCGTGCTAGACTCGTATCCGCCGTCATGATGCACAGCGTCGTCCTGGGCGAAGGAGAGTTCGTCTGCGAGCGATGGCTGTTGGGCAGCAGTTGAGGAGGTTGTCTCTGGTTCTGTGTCGGTGGGTTTGGTGTTGCTGTCTCCAGCTGAGGCTCTGGCAGCTGCCTTTCTGGCGCCTTTCTTGGCCATGGTGGAGATGAAGGTGGCGTGTAGAGAAAATCTTGCTGGCGCCTCCCGGACGCGGGACCGATAGGATGAGGAGTGACGGCGAACGTCGAGGTCAAGAGGGAAGGAGGTTGTGATCCGACCAGCGGAGGTGATGAGCTGCGTGTCTGCGCGTGTGCGTGCGTGCGTGCGTGCGTGCGTGATTGAGTCGAGGAGGAATGTGATGATCAAGAAGCTGAAAAGTGTGGCGTTGGGCTCGAGAATGCTGGCCACACTGCTGCTCGGATGGTGCCGAAAGGAGGAAGAAAGCGCGTGGTCGGAGAGAGCAGCAGTGTGAGTGTTGGCAGCTGCCAAAAATTATTCACGCGCCGCCTCAAGCGTGCAAGTCACAGAGTGCGGCAGGCACGCTTTGGCGGAATGCTGCTGCTGCTGCAGAAAGTCGCGCTTTTCACTCCAGAAAAGACCCTTGAAAAGGTGTCGCATTCCGGCCGGCACTTGAAGGAAAGAGAGCGCCGGTGATTTCTCCGCTCCAGCCGCCGAGTTTTGAGAAGAAAACCTTTTTGGACCTGCTCCTACCTTCGCAACACTACACCACGCAGCGATGTGCGGCATCGGCGTCCTGATCGCCCCCGCCGTTGCACCGGAAACAACCCTGAATCGATGCTGGCCATCAGTGCTCGAGAATATCAGCCGCCGAGGCCCAGATTGCCTCCACACGCTGCAGCACGACTTCTCCGCTTCGCACGAACCATGGACCCTCTCGCTATCGTCAAGCGTGCTCAGCCTGCGCGGCAAGGGTATCACATCTCAACCGCTGACGAGCGCTGACGGTCGGCTGGTGCTCGCGTGGAACGGCCAGATCTTTGACTGGGACGATCAGCAGGCCGATTCGAACGGAGCCTCGTCGTCGCGCATCCGGCTCGACTTGGGGGGGAACGATGCGGTTATCCTGCTGGATAGGATTCAGCAGCTGCTCGACGAACGATTGAACGATGACGATGCATGCCAGCACGCCCTCGACACTGCTCTGGCGGAGGTGGAAGGACCGTACGCATTCGTCCTGCTCGACCGTACGCAAAACAAGCTCTACTTTGGCCGCGATCCACTAGGCCGGCGCTCGTTGCTCCTACACCAGTCGGCCCAGGCGTCCACCCTTGCAATCGTATCAGTTGCGAGCGAGGGCATGCTCGTCCCCGACACCTCACTCACCGAACTCGACTGCTCCTCGCTATGGACCCTCGACCTGCTGCACCACCCCACCGCGCCGCCCCAACCCCTCCCACGCCGCCACTCGCGCTTCACCTCGCCTCTCCTGCTCCACGAGCTCCGCACCCCCGAGCCACCATCATCTCCGGCAAACCACTCCCCCGAACATACGCTTGAAGCCTTTCTGGAAGTACTTGGAGAAAGCGTCCGCCGGCGCGTGACCAACATCGACACGGACCAACCGGCGGACGAGGCGCACGTGGCGGTCCTGTTCTCCGGCGGGCTCGACTGCACCACGCTCGCGCTGCTGGCGGATCGGTATGTGCCGGCGGGGCAGCCGATCGATCTGCTCAATGTGGCGTTTGAGAATGTGCGTGCGATCGAGGCGGCGCGGCGGGAGAGGGAGAGGATGGTGCGGTCCAAGGTCAAAGCTGCAACGAAAGGCAAGGGTAGGCGTGGGAAGGAGGGTGGAGCTTCGCCCGACGGCAAGGACACTACTCCACAACCAGAAGCAGACTCGAACGAGACGACTGAACCCAACGCAGACGACGACACCGATACCGCTGCGACCACGGACATCTACTCCGTCCCAGACCGCCTCACAGGCCTATCCTCTCTCGCTGAGCTTCGGCACCTCTGCCCCGCCCGCACCTGGAACTTTGTGCACATTGACGTTCCATACACCGAATACCTCTCTTACCGCGCACAAATCGCAACCCTCATGGCACCTTCGTCGAGCGTGATGGACCTGAGCATTGCCTCTGCGCTCTATTTCGCCTCGCGCGCCGCCGGGCACATGCATCACCCGCTCACCTCGGCGCGGGTGGAGTACAGCTCGCCTGCACGCGTGCTGATTTCGGGCTTGGGCGCAGACGAGCTGCTGGGCGGGTACTCGCGCCACCGCGCCGCGTACCGTTCGGGGCTCGAAGGGTTGGTGAGGGAGCTGCAGCTCGACCTCGACCGCCTGCCCGCGCGCAATCTGGGGCGCGACGACCGCGTGCTCTCCACGCACGCCAGGGACGCGCGCTACCCGTTCCTCGACCGCGGGGTTCTGGAGTACCTCACTGAAATCCCGGTCGGAGCGAAGGTGGATCTGGGCAGGATCGGGACGGAGGGCGCAGGCGGCGACAAGCGGCTGCTTAGGGACGCAGCGAGGGTGCTGGGTTTGGGGCGGGCTAGCGAGCTCAAGAAGCGCGCCATGCAGTTCGGTACGCGCGTGGCAAAGATCGACGACGAGAGTCGTAATGTCAAAGGACATCATCAGCTGGACTAGAACTTCAACAACAAAGTGTCCGCGATTGCAAAAAGTGATTGGGGGTACAACAAGAAAAAGAAGAGACAGAGCGCAGAATGCAAAGAGAGTGGGTGTGTATATATGCGCCTATGCGTGTGTGTGCTTGAGCGTGATCCATCGGCCAGCTTCCACCACCAGCATGACCGACACCAAAGCCTCCTCCTCAGTGCGTGTAGTTGCCAACAGGCGGATACCCCATAGCCGACTTGGCCGGCCCACCAAACCTCGACGGACTGGTCCCCTTGAACGAGTCATGCGTCATAGCACTGCCTGCGCCCAACAACCCGTCGCCGCCCTCGGACGAGCTCGTGGCAAACAGCGGATCCTTGACCTCCCAAACAGCCTGCTTGCTTCCCACCGAAAACTCCAAATCCTCCTTGGTGATCGAGTCCCAGTACTTGTACACCATCATAACCGCGAGCAGCATGCAGAGCGCGCCAAAGAACGTTCCGTCGATATAATGCTTTACCGCGCGGCAGACCTCCTCGCCGAAGCCGTACATCAAAATCAGCCCCGCTGCAAAGAAGAACGCGCCGAACGTAATGTCTCCCAAGGGCCAGCGGTCGTCCAGCGTGCGCAGGACGAGGAGCACCTGCGACACCGTGTAGATCAACACGCACGCCAAGGGGAAGATCAACTCTACGATCCACAGCCCTGTCTGCTTCGTCGGTCCCATCCCCGCGACCCCCTTAAACGTAGCCAGCGACACAAACACCCCGACCGCAAACAGCACCAAGCTGCTCAACCTGAGGAACCACAGCGACTTGGGCGTCCCGTCCTCCGCAAACTGGAACCCAACAAACCCATTGATCAACAGACACCAAAAGATGGCCGTCTTCAACCCGACGTACACCGCGGCCAAATACAGATATGCCGCCGAGTACGTCGGCACAATCGCCGAGTCCAAAAAGATCACCAGCACCTCCGAAATCGCATACAGATAAAAGAAGAGCACGATCTCCTTCCGTCCGACGGCGGTGTACTTGCTGCGGATATGGTACACCATGATCGCCGTCATAATGAGCGCAGCGATATGGATGAAGCACGTAGCGGGCTGGAAGATGATCGTCTTGTTGATCTCGACATTGCGCGAGTAGCAGACCGGCTCTAGACCGAGTCCGGACGTGCCGAGAAGAGGGCACACTACCATGGCGACCTCATCGCAGATCGAGGTATATGAGCCGAACGAGAAGCCCATTGTGAAGGAAAGTTGTGAGAGGGTGCCGAGGCGAACACGTTCCAGATGTCGAGGAGCAGCCTTGTCGGTTCGGTCGTCGAGCGCTGTCTTTGCGCGTACCGTGGATCGGTGTGTCGAGCTAGTAGAGGAACAACACGCTCCAGTCGCGAGTTCGTCGAGGTTGCCGGTCGAATGTGCTGCGCGTCGAGAGGCAGAGATGCGGTGTTGCTGATCCTAATGCAATCGACAGTATATGACCACGATGAAACGACAAGAAGAGAAACGAGATGGTCGAGAATAGGTGCGCGATGTGGTGAGTAGAAAGGAAAACGACATGGAACACAGTTTCAAGCAACACACACACCGAGATGGAGCATGGCGATCGACGCATAGGTTTCTCGAAATTCACACTTGGCCGTTGTTGCCAAAAACCGCTGCCGCATCAACAGGAGACAGAAGCGCGCTCTGCAACGCCGAGGTTCGCTCTCTCTCTCTCTGGCTGGCTGGCTGGCTGGCTCCAAAGCGGTGTTCTGTCTCCAAACACGAGAATTTCATGCATGGCTGCAGTCGGTGCAGCATTTTTGTATTCGCCGCTCACTTCAAGCTGCATTTTTGTGAATTTCCAATGCATCAGCGCGGACGAAAGGCAAGAAAGGAGGGAGTCTTTCCTCTGCCTTCCCCCCTAAAATTACCAAAAATAAAAAATAATAAAAATAAAAATAAAAATAAAATCAGACTTGGAGAAGTGGTAGACGTCATGTTCCTCATGGGACAGCAGTAATACAGCAAAAAGCTTCGATACAGATGACAACGACAACAAGAGCACACCAGCAATACGCTCTCAAAGCGCCCAGATCTTGACCACGCTGTCCTTTCCACCCGAGACGGCGTATCGGTCCATGTAGCGCAGCCTCTCGACAGGCGAAGTGTGACCATTCAACGTCAACGACCCATGCTGCAGCGTGGTGCGGTTGAAGATCTTGACGCCGTTCTCGCCCGTCGCCGCGAGGATCTTGCGCGAGTCAAACTGCAGTGCTGTGACGGGGTGGTCGTAGCGGATCGTGTCCGAGATGCTGCCCATGCGCAGATCCCAGATGCGGATCGACTTGTCCAGGCTGCTGGAGATGACGTTGTGCTCGTCGAACTGCAGGCACGTCACGGGCGCCGTGTGGCCGAGCAGCGTTCGGTGCGCCTGACCTGTGCGCATGTCCCACATGCGCACGCCGCCGTCGCCCGAACCGCTGGCGAGCGCGTAGCCCCAGAACTGCACGCCGCCAACAAAGTCCTGGTACATCTCCCAGCTGCCATCGGCGTACGGTGGTGTGGGATACGCGAAGGCGCCCGAGAGGTTGTTGAGCACCGAAAACGAGTCGCGCGACGCCAGGTCGGGTCGCGTGGGACCCAGGATGGCCGAGGACGACGCTTTGCGCGAGGGCGACTCGGGGAAGCCAAATTCGGACTGCGAGATGGCCTGCGACGACGTAGGGTTCGAGATGGCCCACAGAATGTCCATCGTCAGCACACATTGGCCCGTGTTGAGATCCCACTGACGCAGCGTCTTGTCCGATGCACCAGTCACCAAGCAATTGTCGTCAAAGTACAGCGCAGTCACCGACTTGCTGTGCCCCTCAAGACTCTTGACGCACGGGTCGAATTCGTCGCGCACATCCTCGTCTTCTTCGTCTGCGGCGCTCTCGGTACCATCCCGAATCATGATGCTGTTCATGCTCTCGTCGCCCGCTGCGAGCTGTGGGCTGCGGTTGAGGTCGTCCGGTGATCTTCTCCTTGCCGGCAGCTCTCCGGACGCTGTCATGGTGAGTCGTGCCTCGAAATTCTCCACCTTGGTGAGATCCCAGATGCGGATGGCATTGTCAGAGCCACCCGTGATGCACACCTCGTCTTCCACCTGCAGGCATTTCACCGTGCCAGTGTGACCACGCAACCTGCCCACCTCGTCGCCGGACGCCAAGTCCCACACGCGCACCGTCTCGTCCAGCGATGCCGACACCAAAGTGCCATATGGCTCGGTAAAGTCGAGCGATGTGATGGGAGCCGAGTGATCGGCGAGTGTCATGAAAGCGACGCCAGACGGCAACTCGTCGTGTTCCTGCGGCATGAACAGAGGTCCCTTGCGCCGACGGCTGCTGCTCTGACTCGTTGTTGCGCCCGAAGCGCCCGCGTTGGCAGCCGCAGCAGGTCCACCGGGCATAGCGCGCAAGTGCTTTTGCACCGCCAGCAGCTCTGCGACACCCTCGTGCTCGTCGTTGAGCTCAAGCTCCTCTTCGCGAAGACCGAGCAGCTTCTTGTGCAGACCCGCCTTGATTTTCTCGAGCACCTTGATCTTGGCATCGACGGCGGCCATCTCGGAATCGATGAGCGAGCGTCTTACGCCGACGTCGTCCTGTTCGCGCTCAATCTCTCGCAGCTGCCTCTCGAGCTCTTCGAGTTCGATGACAGACGAGCGCGTGCCGTCCTTGCCTCTGGAGAGGATGCGGCTGGCCTGGTTCCTGCGTGCGTGACGCTGCTCGCGTGCTTGGAAGGCAGAGACCGGCTCGGTGTCAACACCCTCGACCATGAGGCCGCGCGCCTTGTCGCCCATCGCCTTGAGGCCGAGCTTGGTCGGACCCTCGGGACCATCTTCGAATCCGCTCGCAATGGCACGGACGCGTCTGCGACGTTGACGACCCTCGGTGGAGCTGGGTATTGTGGCTTGGAACCCTCGGAGCAAAGAAACGGACGGGTCTGCTTTGGATTTGGCAGCTTCGATGGTGGCTCTTGAGCCAGACTGTTGATCGGATTGAGCGCCGAGATCGAGGTCTTGGGCTGCTGTTGCAAGGATGCGGTCGCTCTCTTCCAAGACAAAGAGCTCGTGCGATGTGATGCCATTCATAGGCCCTCGACCGATACCAGACTGGATGAAGGAGCCGCCCATGCGAACAAGCGATCGGGCTGGGCTGCTGAGAGAGAAGCCAGGTGTGAGGAGCAGTCGCGCGCGGCGCTGACCATCGGGGGTAAGGCCGAGCGCCGTGTTAGAGTTGGTGACGGCAGCCATCATTCGATTTGTCATGAGTTGAGGTGCGACGTCGGAGAGGAGACGACCCGCCTCGTTGTGAGTGTTGGTGGTGCCATTCGAGCCGAGATAGGGCGATCTGGGAGCAAAGGGCTGCAGATAGGCTTTAGTGGAGTTGATGGCGCCGGAAAGGGTATCGCGGATCGAGGTGGACGGTGGGAGGCCCGAGCTGGTTTCGCCTGCTCGTCGATCCGAGCCAAGCAGGGGACTGTAGCTCATGCTGAGGGCACCAAGGGTTGAGGCTGGCCCTGGTTTGCTTGCTAGTTCGCGCTTGCAAGTGCGGTTGATGCGCTATCTGTGATCTGTCTGCAGTCGAGCTGTTGAGTGTGGTGGGGACCGTGCACAATCGATGCGCCGATTGTCTTCCGATGCAAGACGGATGATGTTAGCGCAGATGGTGGCGAAGTGTGCGCAGCTGTGTGATGGTTGAAAAGGGTGCCTCCACCTCCGTGTGTGAACGGTGCGCGATCGAAATCAAAGGGAAGAGCGAGGTCGGTTGTTGTGTAACCTTGTGTGCTGCGCTCTGAAATGAGTTGACGAGCTCGGTCGATCCATCGAGGGGGGTTTTGCTGCAGAAGGAGGGGGGGGGGGCCAGATGAGCGAACGAGGGATGGTGATGGTAAAGCTGGAGGTCGATTGCTGCGCTCTCTCTTGTCAGGCATTCTCGCATTTTCGCGTTTCATTCACCTGCTCTTTCCGGTTCACAAAGCTTGGCGGCCGCCCCAAAAGGCGCGCTCAACTCAACTCAACTCAACGCACTGTCCAGTGTCCGATTTCCGCCAGAAAAAGAAAAATCCAATTTTCTGGTGCAAGACCCTCTTGCCTCCGAAAGATCACACCGAGCCAGCCGGTGATGGTCACGCCCCAAAGTGCCGCTCAGGAGAAAAACGAGCTTGGTTTGGCTTTGCTCACTCTCGCCTTGGTGGTGCGCCTGTCTGCGCGCCCGAGATTAGACCTCTTTCTCGCACAAGCTCGCAAGCTTTGTTTCTGCGTCGAGTTGGATTGAACTGAGGGACCCTTCACGCTTTGGTCGCACAAGCAGCAAGAGCAAGAGCAAGAGCAAGAGCAAGAGCAAGAGCAACGTTTGCTTTCCGAGCTTAGGCTCATGGTCGGACAAAAGGAAGAAAAAAATGCTACCCTCTCATTTGCAACTGGAAGACCCACCTCGAAAGCATCCAATCAACGACGACTTGCTCACTTGACCGAGCTTCTAACGTGCTGTGTGCTCTACACCGATCGAGCCAAACGATGTGCGTGCGTGCGCCTCGGTTAGCAAACGGTGCGCCTCTGTCCAAAGAGCAGTCGGTAGAGGAGCAAGATCAAGAAGAAATTGCTTGGACGACCACCTTTTACGTGCGGTTGACGCGTGAGCTCGATTTGCATCTTACACGCCTACTTGTGGCGTTGTCAATTTACGCGAAAAGCCTCCTTGCTCGAGCTCGTCACGGAAGCGCTCCAGAGGGAAAAAGTGGCAGAGCAAGAGAAAGAGAGAGAGCGCTTGGACCCTTGCGTGGGAGCGACACAGGAAAGCATAGGCAATTCTTCCCAAGGCCAGAGAGAGACAGAGACTTCAAGGCTGCTTGGTCGATAGAGCTTGCTCCCTCTCCTTGCTTGACCCACTCGCTCGGCCATCCTCCCATCTCCTCTTTCCCCATTCGCAGCCTGATCCCTTGATTCCTCTTGCATTCGCCAGCATCGCTCGGTTGCTCTTTATCAACCAAGAGACAGTCTCGTCATTGTCAGTCGAGCTCATAGGCGCTCTCAGCGAGAAGATTCAGACACTATAGCAGCATCCATACCATGCCCCTCACCAGAGCTCTCTCGGCGCGTCTGCGATCCGGATCGCACCGGCAGCCTGCAACAGCGCCAATCGATGGCCCGAACGAGGATGTGGTGGCGCTCAAATCGCAGGCCAAGGCTGCTTCCAGCTCGACACTGGCAACGGGTCGAGCTCTCGTAGCCGGCGCTCTGGCTCAACTCGACATCCAATCTTCAGGCAAAGGGTCCTCTTCTAGCTCTTCCAGCTCGGCCTCCACCACTTCGATCCCAACTCGACCGCGATACGTGCGAGGCACCAGCAGCCGCTTCTCGTCTCGATCGTCCAACTCGTCTCGACGCTCCATCCTGGGCAGCTCCGAGTTCGGCGATTCTTCCGACGACGAGAACGACAGCCAGGGCAACTCGCGTCGATTGGGAGGTTGTTCGTCTTTTCCTACGGCAGCCGATCGGCCGGACGACAGCAACAAGGAGAACGTTGCGCCCTTCCGCTGCGCCTCGCAAGACGTGCTCGAGATGGAAGCTCGGGATGCGCAGGAGGAAGATGCCATTCGTCGCACCACCACCACCACCACCACCACCAACCGATCTCGACAGGGCAGCCTCATGGAGCGACCCACTTTTGCACGCCGTCTCAGCCGCAGCTCCACCACTTCCGATCTATCCTCTGCTTCATCAGGTAAGTCTTTATTTTCGGTCCCTTGCTTGCGAACGAGTCAAGCACACGGTCTGTTTGGCTGTGCCAAGTGCTGGCTGGCAGGCGGTTGCTCCCACAACGTCTTTCAGAAGCATCGCTCGACATGGTCGACAATTTTTTGTGCGACGTCGCATCGCAGGCGTACAGTATGCAGCTTGCTCGAACAGCTGCAGCAGCCTCGATCCACTCTCCACAGTCACAAATTCACGCAGGCTGCGGCTGCTGCGAGCAAGTGTGACTGTTGCAAAGTGCATTCATTTTTCAGAAACATTTCAGAGCTGCACTTTGTCACAGTCACAGTCAAGCCCACGACGCGCCAATTTACGCGTGGCCGCGTCTTGCAGCTCAGAATTCTCAATCGCAGACTGCATTTTGGGCCCGTCGAAATTCGAACGGAAAATTGCAACTGCAGACCGCGATGTCTCAGAGCAGCCAAGGCAAGAGTGACATTTCGCTAATCACCTTTCTCTTCTCCTCATCTTCTCACGTCGACCTTCATTGCTTCCTGCATCGTCTGCTTTGTTCTGGCTTCTTCTTGCATCTTCATCTATATACCCTGCGCCGGTCTTTTCTTTGCACTCTCTTCCGTCATTCTCTTTCATCGACGCTCCTTCTATACCCAACTCTCTCTCTCTCTCTCTCTCTCTCTCCAACATGCCAGCTCTCACTATGCCGAGGACACCCTCGAGACGCCTAGCACGCGCTACTTCGGATCACAACCTCTTCAGTTCGTCGCCCAGCACCCACAGCTCCATCCAAACGACCCCAACACGTCGACCCTCGACACTCTCGACTTCCACTAGAAAACGATCACGCAATGACGTCGACTTTGATGCCGACGACGCATCTCTCCCTGCCAGCCCTCTTTCGCGCCTCAGGCTGCAGACTCCAACCGCAAGACGGAACGCATCATCAAACCTCGACAGTCCGAGCACATCTCGCTTCATTCCCACCTTTGCTCCCGACGAGGACTTCAGTTCTTACTTCCCACTCTCGTCTCAGGAGTCGGCGCAGAGCTCTCTCTTTGACACACACAGCATCGCCGAGAGCTCCTCCGCCCCAACTTCCTCTTGCTCCTCCTCCGACCGCGACGTGTCCCCTCCCATCAACCCCGCGCTGCTCGATGCAGCAGAGCAGCAAGAGTACTCGAGCGTCTATGCCCATGCGAGGGCTCTCCTCTGTTACGCTGCGGGCGTCGATCCTGCCGAGACCGAAGCCGGTCTCACCATCACCAACGCCGCCGTCACCAAGCTCGGCGGACACCACGTCAAGGTCGTCGGTCGCGAGTCGGAGCGCGTCGCCATCCAACTGTTCCTGCAGCAGACGTTTGGCCTCTTTGCCGATGCACCGCAGAGGGCGAGAACCCTCAACGTCGAGCTCGATGGCGATGCCGAAGCTGCGTGCCTCTATGTCTGTGGTCTGCCGGGCACCGGCAAGACCGCTCTCGTCCGTTCGGTGCTCAACAGCCTTTCCGAGCCAACGTCGGGCTCGTCGACATCGTCGCCCTCGGCACCCCGTGTGGCATTCGTCAACTGCATGACCCTGTCGCACCCGCGCCTCATCTTTGGCAAAGTGCTCCAGGCGCTCGGCTCCAACGCCGCCGAGGGCCAGTCGGACGCCGTCGCCGAGCAGGCGCTGTCCACGTTGTTCCGTGACGGCAACCAGCGCATCCTCATCGTGCTCGACGAGATGGACCACCTGCTCCAGAGCCGCGCACACCAGAACATCCTCTACAGGATCTTCTCCTGGACGGCCAACTGCAGCGGTAACAACAGCGGCGCCCGTGGCGGCGCGGCTTGCAGTCTGATCGGCATCGCCAACTCGCTCGACCTGACCGAGCGCTTCGTACCGCTGCTGGCGAGTAAAGGGGCTTCGCCGGCGCTGCTGCATTTCCGGCCGTTTGAGGCGAGCGAGATTGTTTCGGTCATTCGCGACAGGCTGTCGGGGTTGTATGCGCGATATGATGGCGGGCAGGAGGAGGAACAGAGTGGGTCAGTGCAGACGGCGTCGCAGCAAGACTCGCTGGCGCTGTTCACGCCGACAGCCGTGGAGCTGCTCGCCAAAAAGATCGCTGGTGCCACGGGCGACTTGCGGAAGGCGCTCGATGCGGCGCGTCTGGCGGTCGAGATGGTCGAGAGCGAGCAGCGCAAGAAGGCGGCCGCTGCGCTGGCGCAGGTCGAGGCGGAGCGTGTCAAAGCCCTGGCTGCTGCTGCGTCGACGCCGACCGAGGAGAACGGCGAGACTGTCGCACAACCTGTGTCAGCAGAGTCAGCCGGATCAGCAGCCGCCTCCTCCTCCTCCGCAGCCGCGGCGGTCCGAGCCAAGCTGCTACGCCACCTGACCCCCGTCTCGGCACCCAAAGTGGGGCCCACGCACATCCTCAAAGTGCTCACGTCGGTGCTGGGCTCTCCGAACCTATCCAAAGTGCGCGCCCTCGGTGTGCACCCCAAGCTCGTGCTGCTATCGATCCTCATCGCCCAGGCCCGCGCCGAACACGGCCTCAGCGTGCTCGGCACCGCCGGCAGCAACAGCTTCACCAGCAGCGCTTCTCCTACATCAGGGACGCGCATCGCAGACGTTGAGTCGACGTACCACGCGATCCTGAAGCAGGAGCACGGGCTCTTTTCCCCACTCGAAGGATCAGAGCTTCTCGGCGTCTTCGATATGCTCGAGGTGAACGGCGTCATCCGCATCGCCAGCGAGGTCGACGTGCAACCGAGGAGTACCGCCGCAGTAGTCGTTAGCAGCAGCGGCGTGAGCCCGAGCGGCAAGCGCGCTGCTAAGAAACAGCTGCTGGCGGGCAGCAGACAGGTGTACCTCGCCATGTCGCCGGACGACGTTCAGCGCGGGATCTGTACTTCGAGCCCCGGTGGTGCGGCAGCAGCGGGAGGAGGAGTGAGCGGCGGCAACACCGCAGTGGCCGATACGATCGCGAGGGTGTATGCGAGGGAGAAGGACCGCGCGGTGAAAGCGAAGGCGTTCCACAGCATTGCCCAGGAGAACGCTAGGATCAGGCAGGACGAGCTGGGCGGCGGCAGGATGGGCGTGCCTGTCGGCAGCTTCTGATGGCCAGAGAGTAGCGTTCTTGGTCGTCGTTGTAGCATTACGTTTTTGCATTTTGAAGAAGAGCAATTTCCTCATCACACACGGAAGCACGCAGTGTGTTGGCTGGTGCGAGACAGTCGAACTGATCGTCGGTTGCGATTCACACACACGCCGGAGCTGAGCCTGAGCTGTACACGAACAAATGCATTGCATCACCTCCACCACTAAGCCCTCTGGCGCTGCCTGGCGCCGATACTCTTCAGATTCGCATACACCTTGCCCGGGGGACTGCCCCTGATCAACGCAACAACCGCATCCCTGGCGATCTTGATATTCTTAAAGTTGCCCAAAATATGGATCTTCGTATCCGCGATGACCAACCTCGTCCTGCTCGCGTTCTCGATCGCGAACCTGGTCCTTCCATCCTTACCCGCAATCCGCCCAATCGCCCTGCTGAGATTGTCGCCCTGGAGCGTTTTGACGTCTTTGATTTCGAACGTGTCGATGAAGAGGTCGTCCATGCGCAGGAGGGCGATGGCGTCGTCTGCTTCAAAACCCAAAGCGAAAGCTTTGACGAAGTCGGCGCCTTTTTGCAGCATGGCTTGTTCGGAGGTGTAGCGGGAGGATTTGAGCTCGACGCATTTCTTGGCGACGTTCATGCGGACCTGGAGGGAGGCCATTTCGACGAGTGGGGTGTAGATCTTGTGCCAGTCGTTTTTGAGCGGGGTGAGGCGGTGCGGTGGGATGGGGATTTTTCGGAGTTGGCCTTTGGCGACCGCGGTGAGCGAGGAGGCGGCGGTGGCGGAGAGCGGCTGGAACTTGGGCTTGCCTGTGTCCACTGCTGGCGCGCCGGTAGTGTTGGAAGCGGTGCTGGTGGTGGTGGACGCTCCGATCATCAGGTCGTCATCGTCCATATCAGCAGAGCCAGACGCAGCAGTCTCGAACGTCTCGTCCGCAATATCCACATCCTCATCGTCCGACCCCTCCATCCCAAACGGCTTGGTGTGCTTCAGCACCACCTCACCGTCATCATCACCCACAGCAGCCGCTTTGCTCGGCGTACCAACAAGACCCGCCTTGGCAGACGCCGCCTTCTTGCCCTTGCTCGCACTGCTCGACCCAGCGGCTGCGGCGGCCGCTTGCTTGCTCGACGAACTTGCTACCATTTTGTCCCAATGTGTGGCTGAATGGAGATCGGGGGACTGCCTAATGTGCAGTGGTGGAGAAAGGACTATGTGTTGAGACGTATGCGGCTGATCCTTCTAGTCGGCGTTGTGGTGAGACGAGTGTGAAGTTGCCTGCTCGACGATTCTGGCGATGATGGATAAGAGGAGAGGGATAAAGAAGAGGATGGTGGAGAAAGCAGCCAAATTTTTTGAAGCAGGTCGACGGCACAAAAAAATTCTCGTGCATCTCTTCAGCCGAGACACCGCCAAAAAAAAAAAAAAAAAAAATCCCGGCAGCACAGCACAGCGAAAAGCGAGCGAAACTTTGCCTCCTCTGCACCCTAAACGGGATTTTTTTTTTTTTCCGTTGCAAATTGTTAGGCCTCTCTCGCCCTGTGCACTGAGCGCAGCTCCGAACAGCAACACGGCGTCCTCACAACATCCAACGTCATGTCTACTCAGCTCACAGGCACATCACAAGCCAATCGCACACTCTTGCAAGTTTCGAGAAAGGACGGCAGTAGATTCCATACAGCCATGTTGAGAAAAACCCCTTGCAGATCGCAAAGAAGCAGGTGGGTGATCAGCGCTACGTGTGCGAACAACAGAGTCGGATCGGAGCGGCGTGTCAGGTAGAAGGGATTTGCGGGGTGATCAGGAGGCGCATGCGATGCGACGAAGAGAGAGAGAGACCGCCTTGGGACCCGGAGAGAAGGGTGCGAGAGGATGTCAAAACAAATATAGACAGGTGAAAGAGGAAAGAGGGCTATTATACAACGCATTCACGGAACAGACGAAAAAGAAGCTTGAGAAACTTCGAGGCGGTGTGCTCTCTCTTTCCTCTGCGCGCTTCCGTAGAGAGAAGAAGGGGCACATCGCTCGCTGCCTCCTGCGATCGTCCCCGCTTGAGCGCACGCCGCTCGCCGACAATGAGACGCGCAGGACAGAGAGATCTTTTGGGGGGGATGGATGGGGTCAAGTCGAAGTAATCGTGCGTGAATGGATGACCAGTCGGAAGTTGCGAGTGTGGGGCGAGGTGAGGAGAGGAGAGGGGGGGTATGATAGACACGAGATAGCGCGCACGCGCTTAGGCCTCAGTCTTGGCAGCCTCAGCCTCAGCCTCAGGAGCAGCAGGCTCGTTCTGCTGGTACTCCTTGAGAACCTCGAGAGCCTCGTTGACCTTGGCGTCAAGCGCCTCGCTCTCCTCGAGAAGGTGGAGCAGCTCAGTGACGGGAAGCTCGAGGATCATACCAGTGAGCTTACCGGCAAGCTCGGGCTGGCTGGCAGCCACCTTGGGGTAGATAGCCTCACCGAGCATCTGCTTCTGCTCCTCGGGGCTAGCCTTAGCGAGGGCAGCGGCAGTCAGAGCAGCGGGCTGGCCAGCAGCCTCACCCTGAGGGCGGCCAGCAGGGCGAGCGGCAGGGCCACGCGGCATGGGCTGGCCAGGCACGGGCTGACCGGCGGGGCGGGGAGCACCGTTGACGCCAGCAGGGGGGCGAGCACCGGCGGGAGGGGCAGGGCCGCCGGCAGCGTTGGGAGCACCGCGAGGAGGGCGGGCGGGGCGGTAGCCCTGGGGCATCATGCCAGCGGGGAACTGGCCGGGCTGGCCGTAAGGAGCCATAGGCATGCCCTGGGGCATCATGCCAGCAGGGGCGTAACGGGGACGGGGCACCATGCCGCCGGGCTGGCCGGGGAAGGCACCGGGCTGCGGGTAGTACATGCCGGGGCCCGGGTAGCCCATGCCCTGGGCAGCAGCCTGCTGCTGGAGACGCAGCTGGTTGCGCTGCATGATCTGCGCCTCGAGCTGCTGGCGACGAACGTCCTTGCGCTGGGCGAGGGCGACGTAGAGCGGTCGGTTGTCGAGCATCTTGCCGTTCATCTCGGAAACGGCCTTGTTGGCCTCCTCGGGGGCCGAGTAGCAGACGAAACCGAAGCCACGCGAGACACCCGAGGGGGCGCGCATGATCTTGCACGAGGTGATGGCACCGAAGGGAGCAAACTCCTCACGCAGACGCTCGTCGTCGTACGACTCGGGGATGTTCTTGAGGTAGAGGTTGACGCCCTGGAACTTGGCGAGCTTCTCGTTCTTGGCGGCCTCGTACGAGCGGCGGAGTTCCTCCTCGCGCTCGCTCTTCTTCTGGGCACGCGCGACAAAGAGCTTCTGGCCCTTGAAGTCAGAGTCGTGCAGCTCGTCGACGGCCTTCTGCGCGTCGTTGTGGTCTTCGAAGTTGACGAAACCGAAGCCCTTGGACTTGCCGTCGTCGTCGCGCTGGAGGACGCACGAGGTGATCTTGCCGTACTTGGTGAAGAGCTTCTCGAACTCGTCGTCGGTGACCTCGGGGTCGACGTTCTTGGCGTAGACGTTGGTGAAGTTGGCGCGCGTCTCCTCGATCTTGGCCTGACGCTCCTTGCGAGGGATGTGGTGACCGACGTAGACCTTCTTGTCGTTCAAGAGCATGCCGTTGACGTGCTTGATGGCGGCCTCGGCAGCCTCGGCGGTCTCGTAGTGGACGAAGCCGTAGCCGAGCGAGCCAGTCTCGTTGGTGGCGACCTTGCACGAGAGAATGTTGCCGAAAGCGGCAAAGGTGTCGTGGAGGGCCTTGTTGTCGATGCCGGCGTCGAGGTTCTTGATGAAGATGTTGCCCTGACCGGTGCGTCGGAGGGCGGGGTCACGCTGGGACCACATGATGCGGCAAGGGCGGTTGCGGATGAGCGAGTAGTTGAGCTGCTCCATGGCACGCTCACCGTCGGCGGCGTTGAGGAAGTTGACGTAGGCGTAGCCGAGCGAGCGACGGGTGACGGCGTCACGGCAGACACGGATGCTGGCGACGGGACCGATCATGTTGAAGATCTCGAAGAGCATGGCCTCGGTGACCGAGGGGTCGAGCTCGCCGACGTAGAGCGAGGTGTTGTTGGCGGCATCGGCGTTGTTACGGTTGGCCTGCTCACCGTTGCCGGCTGCCGGCTGCTCGGCGGCGGGAGCGTTGTTGGAGGCAGGGACAGCCTCGGCAGGGGCGACGGCGGGGGACTCGGTGGACGACATGGTTACGAGATCTGGGGTTTTTGAAAGGTTTATTTTCCGACGAAAGAAGAAAAAGAAAGGATGAAGAGAGGAAAGAAGAAGAAAGAAAGGGTACGAATGAACGCTTTCTGTGAAGATGAAAGGGGGGAAGAGGAGGAAGGTCAGCAAAGAACTCGTCTAGTGGCTGCGTATTAAAAAGGAGACGGGGCGGAGGAAGGAGCGGTTCGAGATGGACGCGAACAGCTCGAGGAAGGCCTGAGATAAATCTTGCTGGAGTCGCTTCGGATGAGGTGGAGAGATGTTGACGACGAGGATCTGCTTGACGAGGTGGTGCGCTTCTCTTGACGTGTGTCTATGCGGATTCCGCAGCCCGTGACTGTATGTGCCATCGATCGAGGTGCTGTGCGACGTTCCTCCTCGTAGCTGTCGTCGTCGACGTTGTCGTGTGAAGAGAATGCACAGCTGATGCTCGTTGCCAGTGTTGCTCGTCTGCTGTCGTCGCGATCAACGGCTCGCCACCATCGACGCGTCCGACCATCGTTCGCTCCATCCTCTCCTCCGCCCTGCTTGCACCTGGATGCAATGCTTACCTTTTGAGATATGGGTTTTTTGAGTTTTCTTTTGGCCTTATACGAGGAGCGACAACTGCGAAATAGCCGACAACAACCTCGGGTTTTTTTGAAGAAAGATGGTGTTTTTTGGGTTTTAAGAGAAGTTTTTTGAGGAGAAGGTAGGAAGGCAAGATGGTGACGACCGACTTTGCTTGCACCCAGCGAGCGAGCGAGCGAGCAACAGTCACGGTGGGCCGTTTTTTTTTTTTTTTTTTTTTTTTTTTTTTTTCCCTTATTCTTTCTCTTTCTTTTTTTTTGAATCTACTCCCTCTTCTTCTCCCTCTTCCCGATCTT
>JALCCG010000056.1:0-54431 GCA_023212695.1 Sporisorium sorghi | reverse complement strand
TTTTGGGGGGAAGGTAGGAAGGGAAGATGGGGGCGACCGACTTTGCTTGCACCCAGGGGGGGGGGGGGGGAGCAACAGTCACGGTGGGCCTTTTTTTTTTTTTTTTTTTTTTTTTTTTTTTTCCCTCGTCGTGTCTCTTCCTTTCATTCTAGCCAGACTCTCTCTCCTCTCTCTCAGTCGCGACTGCAGAGAGAAAAAAAAAAAAAAAAAATTGAAAATTTTAGGGTCACGCAGCAAAAGTGCGCAGCAAAATTTTTCTGCAGCTGCGTGTATGTGTGTTTGGAAGAAGACCAGAGCCAAGAAGGAGGAGGAAAGGAAAACAAGGCGCAGAAAATTCGCGGCCACGCGTGACTTTTGTTTAAGCTCTCATTTGATCAAGAGGCTCGAGTGTGGGGGTTCAGTCGACATCATCGCAGCACAAAGCGACGCTGACCACATGCTCATTTCAAAGCGGACGCGAGAGAGAAGGGGACCTGGTCGCGAGCAGGGCTGCATCGATTGCCAGCATGAGCTGAAGTGGTCTGGCGGTGACAGACGTCGTTGAAGGGAAGAGCAACAAAAGTGGTGGATCTTGATATTGTCGAGAAGAGGCAGATGATATATAAAAAGTACAGATATACACGAGACGGCGAGAGCTCGTCTCTGACACACAGCATCACGAAAGCTGTGTGGGACTCCAGGGGGGA
Organism: Sporisorium sorghi; assembly: GCA_023212695.1. Classification (NCBI taxonomy): domain Eukaryota; kingdom Fungi; phylum Basidiomycota; class Ustilaginomycetes; order Ustilaginales; family Ustilaginaceae; genus Sporisorium; species Sporisorium sorghi. The sequence continues at coordinate 53,745 of JALCCG010000056.1, read as the reverse complement.
GTCAGAGACGTCGTTGTTTGATAGTCGTCATGGAAGTGACACAGCTGAGCTGATCGCTCCTATGGAAGCAAGCCTGAGCGGTTCAAGGCCCTCTTGACAGATTCGACGGAAGGCGACGTTGCCTACGGAACAGCATAGAAAATCTTAGTCGGTCGACTGGACGACACCCACCTCGGCAGCACGAAGCAGGCGGTCCTTGATCTTGTAGCCGACCTTGCTGCACTCGAGCACGGTGCCGGGTTCCTTGCCGGGCACGGGAACCTGGTAGAGCGCCTCGTGCTCCTTGGGGTCGAACTTTTCGCCGGTAGGATCGAATTGGACGATGCCGTGCGTTCGCAGCATGTCGAGCAGCGACTTGGAGGTGAGGTCAACTCCCGAGAAGAGGTCGGCAATGACACGACGAGGGTCCTTGGAGTCGAGATCCTTGGGAGCGGTGCGCAGCTCCTCAGGCACCGACTTGAGCGCCAGACCGAGAATGTCGATGGAGCTGGTCAAGTCCTTGGCGAGCTTGGTGATGGCAAAGTCGCCTGCTTGCGCCTTTTCGTCTTTGGATCGTCGCTGCAAGTTCTGGTAGTCGGCCTTACCGTAGAGGATGGCCTCTTGCAACTCCTTGATCTTGGCGTCCTTCTCCTTGATCTGTGCTTGCAATGCGTCGCTGCCAGCGCCGGCGTCCTTGTCAGTGGCGCCCATCGCCTCGCCGGATGCCTTGGTCTCCTCTTCCTTCTTCTGGCTGGCCGAGTTGAGCGCGGTTCGTGCTGTCGAGAAGTTCATGGCTCGCGAGGCCGGGAGGAAAGCAGAAGCGCGCGGTGCCACCGAGGCGAGGCTCTGCTTGGAGGAGCCGGCGACGGCGGATCTTGAGACGGATCGCAAAGCAAAGCCGAGCTGGCGAGACACGGAGCTCGACATTATGATGATGGTGGTGGTGATGATGGATGTGACGTGCAAGGGAGAGAGATGCAAAGGGAAGACGTTGTAGAGAGTGAGTGGAGGCTGATGGAATGTCGCTAAAGCGGTGTGGCCACAAGCCAAGTCACTCACTCTCGGTCAGTCGTGTGATGGCCGGCTATTGGTCAGTCAGAGCTAGCTCAAGCTCACCTGTTGCGAAGAAGACTTTCTTCTTGTTCTTCCAACTTCGCCCCCGCCTTCTTTCCCTTCTTTCCCTTGGCTCAGCAAGCAGCGTCTGCATGCGAAATATTGCCCGATACGGAAGGACCATTTTCCATCACTAGATCCCCCGATCGTCTTTTTTGAAACGCTGTTAGAGCGTCTGGGTGCTTTGAGCGATCTCATTTTTTTGCGGCAACGCGCAAGTCAGCTCTGCGATTGCGAGAAAAAAGCTTTGGCTGTGCTGCGTTGTGACAAGAGTGCGGGCGACAGGAGACAAATGCCGACGATATCTTTTCAATTTTCAAAGGGGCGCGAACGAGAGTCAACTGGCTGCTGAGCAGTGTGTCGGCGTGCATATTTTATTTTATTTTTTGTGTGAAAATTGAAAAATAAAATAAAATCACGACTTGGACCCTGAGCGGCTGCATATTATTGTATGTCTGCCTTGCCTTGCCTATCGCGGCTCAGCTTGCAATCTCCACACGACCGCAGCGAGTCAGCCAGCCAGCCAGCCAAGTGAGCGAGCCAACCTGTCAGTCACTCAGTCACTCAGTCACTCATTATCCGTTGGCGCCATCTTGAGCACTGCTCCTCCCCTCTCACAATCTCAACATCGTACCACGACGACTCACGATCACACTCGCCTTTCATCATCCATTTCGACCTTTCAAACATCTCACTCCACGTACCTCGCATGGCACAGCCTCTCATTCAGGACTCTCGATCTGCTATCTCTCTCTCTCTCTCTTGCACCGGAACGCATTTCCTACCCTCGTCCTATCTGCACCTCCAGCGCAAGCACAATCGACAAAACCATCATCTTGCATCTCCACAAAGGCTGCTCGCGCGCTCTTGGTCTTTAGCATCCTGACAGGCGTGTAGCAGCCCCATCATCAACAGCGCATCCTCGTGCGCACCGTTGAACGAAACGCGCCCCATCCGAGCGTTGCAGCGACCCCAATCACCATGACTTCGCTCTCGCAGTACGCATCCCGCTTCCTCTCCTCGGGTCTCGCCACTTCGGTCCGTCCAGGCGTCGATTCCGATCAGGACGCCAACGATCCCAGCGATCCGCTCTTCTACAGTCACGCTTCCGTCTCAGGCGCCCCATTTTCGCACCCTAACAACCGTCACACCCCTTACGGTCCCGAGTACAGCCTCTCCAGCTCCGACGGCCTCCCAACACCGCCAGCCTATCCCAGATCAGGCGCACAGAGCGGTATCCTACACAGCCTCACCGGCGCTAGTCGCTTCGGGCCTGCCTCCTTCCTCGCACCGGGTCGCGGCAGACCAGCAGGCGGCGCGGGGCATGGAATCCGCGATTCACTCATCCGCGAGATCGACGACGAAGACGATGTCGACCTTTGGCGCGATGATCGACGCATGCCAGGGCTAGCTTCACGACTTGCAGAGAGCTCGCGCTCCGAAGATCTTGCAGACAGCTTGGATGGCTCAGCAAACCCTCTTCCAGCGCAACAAAGGGTCGCGGCGGCGTATCCCAGCACATCTGCAAGAGCAGCGAGTGCGCCGCGCCAGAGCGCCACCAATGACGCACAAGATCCTTTCCTTGCCGATGGAGATCTCGATGACGGAGCGAGCCAGCACAGCCTTGCCAGCACCAAAGACCGTCGCTCCTCGGACGACCGATCCGTCCCCGCGTCTGTTGCCGACAGACAGCCCTACACGCCTACCGAAGGCTCCAAGGCGAACACTGCCGCTCAAGACCAGCGTCGAGAAGCCGCCAGAGCACGAGGCTGGCTCGCTCACGGATCCACCATCGAGACAGACCTGCCTTCTGCGCGCAATCCGCCTCGCTATGATCCCTCGTCCTCTAGCATCTACGCACAACACGATCGCAGGCGCAATAGCCAGCTGCAGGATTCCTCCATCTACTCTCAAACCTCTCGAGTCAACAAGGCGCGTGGCAAGGCGTCCCGTCGCGACCGCAGTCGAGGCGAAGGACTGTTCAGCATCTACGATGAACGCGAAGAAGATGACGGCGACGACCGCTCCGACATGTCGCGTTCCAGATCTGGCTCTGTCTCGGCCTCCTCGGTCACAGAGTCGGACTACGACACCGAGGGCGAGGGTCGTCGCATGCACCGCAGTCGTCGCCGCTCTCGCAATCGTGCCCGACAGATGACGTCTACCCTGCGCGAGCCTCTGCTGCCGTCTGGCTCTGGCAGCGCGCGGCCTCTCAGGATTGCGGTCCAGCACAGCTCCGATGTCGACTCGGACGGCTCTGAGCTCGATGCAACATCTCACCGCAACAGTCGACACTCCAAGCAACGCCATTCCGGTCGTGGCGGTGGCAGGCTGAACGATTACAAGCGCGAAGAGGATACAATCGACGAGATTCACCTGTATCCTGCCCCTCCTGCCAGAGCAGGCTGGGGCCCGTGGGCCAATCGCCTCGCGTTTGGCAAGTATCGAGACAAGACGGCCATCGCCAGCTTCGCCGCAGCCGTTTGCGCAACCATCCTCATTGGAGCCTACCTGAGCTGGGGCGTACGCACTCCAACGCAGCCCAAGACGCCCAAGACGCGACCATCTTCCTATTACACCATCACACGTTCCTTGCCCATCTTGATCTTGCTCACCCTGCTTTCTTTCGCTGCAGGCGTCGGCAATCTGCTGCTGCTCCGGAACCTGGGCCGCTTTGGCGGAGCCAAGGTGTTGCGAACCGGTTTGATGGGCGTCCCCATCGTGCTTGGCCTCGGATGGGCGTGGGCCTTCGCGGGAAGCTTCATCTATGACGATGAGGCGTGGTCCGGCGGCGGCTGGAGCACCACCGGTCTGCGAATCATCTCAATTGTGCCTTTGGCGCTCGCGATCATCTTTGCCCGCATGGTGTGGCACCGTCGCAAAGCACTCTCGCGATCCATCGCTGTTCTCGAGCTGTCATGCAACGTGGTGCTCAAGCATCCCGCGCTGCTCGTGCTGGCGTTGGCATCGCTCGGTGTGTTTGCACTTGTCACCATCCCTTTCCTGTTCCTCTTCACGCGGCTCTTCCTTGTCGGTCACTTTGGCCGACAGGTGGGCGACTCGATGGAATGGCAAACCGACGCCAAGGCCGCGTGGCTCGCTTGGGCTACGCTGTGCGCTTGGCTGTGGACCTGGGCCGTCCTGCGTGGCGTGCAGCGCGTGACGGTGGCTGGAGTGGTCAGTCACTGGTACTTTCACCGCATTGGCGAGGGCGATGCTGCGGGAGGAGATGCTCAAGCCGGTGCGGGAGCGTCGGCTGAAAGGCACGCAGGACCAAGCGCTGCTGGCGATGCGCGAGCACAGTCGTTCGACAGACGACGCGCAGATGAGCAGCACGCCAACGACATCATCTTTGACGGTGAATCGATCTACGACGAAGCACCGGGAGCTCCCGGCTCGTATCCGCAGCAGGGCGCCCACAGCTCGGCGCAGCGTCGACATGCAGCACCAGATCCGACCGAGGTGGTGCGCGTCTCGTTCGCCAGAGCGACCGGGCCAGCGCTCGGCTCGATCTGCATGTCGGCTCTGATCCTGGCCATTGTCAAGACACTGACAGCGGTCGCAGAGACGGCACGACGCATCTCGGACGCTACGACGCAGCGCAGGGTGCCCAAGCTGCTGCAGCCTCTGACGCACGTCGTTGTGCTGCTGGCGGGGCTCGGAGCGGTGCTGCAGAGCTACAGCGACTTGGCGCTGGTCTACGTCGGTGTTACGGGCGATGGCTTCTGGACGGCCGCCAAGAAGAGTGCGCAGCTGGTGAGCCGCGGAGGCGTGCAGGGCGTCATGGAAGGGCTCGTGATCAACTTGGTCCTGGATCTGACTGCGATTGCGCTGTCGTTCCTCGCTGGGCTGGTGGGCTTCCTGTTCTCGGCGCATCAGCTGCACGTCCCTGCCGATGCTCCCCTCGTAGGCTTGCTGTGCGGCCTGCTCCCCTACTGGACGCTGCGGCTGTGTGCCGATGTGTTGAGCAATGCCTCGGACACGCTCTACCTGTGCTACGCCATCGACCATGCGTCGAACGACGAGCACTGCCCCAAGGCCGCCGAGGCGTTCACGGCCAAGCCGTCGGACGTGTCTGATTCCATTCTTCCGTTTTGATGACTGCTCCGAACGCTGTACGCTCTCACTGAATCTTGATGTTACGGGCTCAGATTGTTCGCTCTTGGACGACGACGAAATTTCATGTTGCGCACCACTTTTGTCGGACATGCCTGTCGTGTGTTGTGTCTGATGATGAAGTGCGGACCAGCTGGCATTCGAAGTGACTGTGTGACCCGCTGATCAGCCGTTCTAATCACGCGCGAGACCGCTTGTTGCCCCTCGCACCACCCACAGCCGCCTCCTTCCTCGCCGCAGCGCGCGAATTATCCTCGTCAATCTCCATCGCGTTCGCCGCTGCCTTGCCTTTGCGCTGCTGCTGCTCTTGTTGCGCCTCAATCTGCTGCTGTGCCTCGACCAAATTGTTCAGCAGCGCCTGGTGATGCTGCTGACGCAGCTGCTCCGAGTCTGCCGCACTCGCCCTTGCGCTGTCCATGCGCGCCTGCAGACTCGCCAGCAGCGACACCGTCGTCGCCTGCCATCCGTGCAGCGACGCATACACTCCCTCCAGCCGCGCGCCTCCCTCCCCGCTCGCAACTGAAGGCAGAGCTTGCAGCGCGGGCTGCACGAGCCTCTCCGGATGCGGCACATCGCGGCCCTGGACGTGGTGCACTTCGAAGCGCGCCTGCAGCTCGTTGAGCTTCCCCGAGACTAGACCCGCGTAGACGGTCTCGATGATGAGGTCCTCCAGCTCTCTGGTGGTGGAGTCGATGCCGAGCGAGGCGTGCAGCGTAGCGTAAGGTAGGGACTTGTGCTGGTACGCCAGGGACAGTAGAGTGAGCTGCCTCAGTTTTTGGAGCTCGACTCTCGACAGTTCCGCGATGCCGCCTGACTGAACGAGGTGCACATAGTCGCTATACATGCCGTACGTGAAGAGGCACAGCAGCTGGTACGCCGCCTGCAGCTGTGACGATGCAGAGTCGGAAGGTGAGGCGAGCTCCGCAACGCCAGGGACGTCAAACAGCTCGCCGAAGAAGAACACGCCGGGTGCAGCGATGGCTTGGTGGATCAGGTTGGCCGCTGCTGCACCGCGTGGCTTTGTGGATCGTGCGAGGAGGAGCAGTGGCTCCAAGCGCGATGTTGATGATGAGGGCGCGAGCGTTGATGATGATGACGAGGCTACGGCGGCCATGGTCGTGGGTCGATTCGTGCGTCCTTCAGAACAAACAGGGTCGTGTGACAGCGAGCTTTCGTTGAACTCTTCGAGTGAGGAGGCCTTCTTCGATGCTTGGCAGATTACAGACGAGCTTCGAGAGGCTCAGAAGGTTCAAGATGGAGGTGCGTGGTGGTGATGATCGATGCTGGAAGATGGAGTGGAGTGATGATGAGAAAGCTGAGTCGATGCGTCCGTGCGGCGTGTGTGCATTTTTTGCTTGGATGTGAGACCTGCTTTTTGAACAGACCAAAAAAAAAAAAAAAAAAAAATCAAAAAAAATCGCAAAGTGGGCTCGTGGCTGAGTCGATTTTGTGCACTCTACTCGACGCGTCAATCGCGCCAGTGCTCGCCACTCGCCACTGGCCGACTTGGAGAACAACACTCGACCAACCAAACGAAATTTTTGACACAGAGAGCCAAGAGAGTTTGATCTGTCCTCCACCCAGAGACTCTCTCTCTCTCTCTCTCTCTCTCTCTCTCTTTCCCTTCCTCCATCCATCCTAGCCCTCGCCATCTCCCTTCTCTAGAAGCAGCGACTGCAGCATCGGATCACCTGAAAACTCGCTCCTAGGCTGCAAACATGCCGATCCCCACCTCCTCGACAGGGCAGTCGTATCCGCCCGTTCTCGACTACCGCATCGTCCAGCTGATCGGCGGAGGCGGCTTCAGCAAGGTCTTTCGTGCCGTCAACCCTTCGTCCAAATCCAATCCCGTCGCGGCCATCAAGGTCATCTCGTACGCACCCAACCGTTCGAACAAGTACCCCATCGATCGGCGAGCGCTGCAAAAGGAGGTTCAGGTGCACTCGATCCTCAAACACCCCAACGTGCTCGAGTTCCTCGGTGCCGTCGAACGCGGCGTAGACAAGAACGGCAATGCGGGAAAGGAAAAGGGCATTTTGATGGGCGAGGCCGTCGCCACCACGCAGGAATCCATCAAGGCGCGCGACAAGGAGCGTCAGAAGATGCTCAGCTCGCCCTCGCACGAAGACAACTACGTCCCGGGACTCTACATGGTGCTCGAGCTCGGAGCCGGTGGTGATCTGTTCGATAAGATCGCACCCGACTACGGCGTCGAGGAGGACCTGGCGCATTTCTACTTCCAGCAGCTGCTGGCTGGGCTGGAGTACATCCATTCGCAGGGCGTCACGCACCGCGACATCAAGCCGGAAAATATGATGCTCGATGCAGAGGGCAACCTCAAGATCGCCGATTTCGGTCTGTGCTCCGTGTACAAGTACAAGGGCAAGGAGCGCGAGCTGACGGGCGCCTGCGGGTCTTTGCCGTACATTGCGCCCGAGATGAACGGCAAGCCGTACCGTGGCGAGCCTGTCGATGTGTGGAGCTCGGGTGTGGTGCTGTTCGCCATGCTGGTCGGAAGCACACCGTGGGACGAGCCCACGTCGAGATCGCCCGAGTACAACGCCTATCGCACCGGAGAGCTCTTTGCGTACGACCCATGGACCAAGATTCCGAGCGACGCGCTGTCGTTGCTGAAGAAAATGATGCACCCCAACCCAGAGAAGCGCATCACGTTCGAGGGCATCCGGCGCCATCGCTGGTTCAAGCGCGCCAACGACCTCATGACGCAGAAAGGCAAGTGCAACGATCCCGTCAACCTCGCCGAGAAGCTGCTGCAGGGTCTTGCGGTCTCGGGCGATATCAACTTGGAGATCAACAACGCCGCAGCCGCAGCAGCACGTCGACTCGAGCTCCACACGGACGGACAGCGAGCACAGGTGCCCGAGAACGTATCTCTCACTCAGCCCGAGGCGATCCCGAACAGCTCGTTCGGCTTGGCAGCGGGCCGATCCGTAGCGCGCGGATGGCGAGACGACGCAGGTCCCAGCGTCGGCTTGGCACTGCCATCGTCAACCGCGATGCCAGCGATCGCCACAAGCAGCGACGACGTGTCGCGCCGCCTGGCCATGAGCCAGCACATCTCGACGCGCCGAGTCGAGTTCTCCTCATCTGGCAGCGGCATGGGCGCCGAGATGGCCATGCCCGGCGCGTCGCAGTTCACACAGGCACTCAACCACTTTACGCAGTTCGAGGCGCTCACGCACATGGCGGGCGCGGGGAGTTCGCATCTGCGCTTCTCGCCGCACCTCACGCGCTTTTTCTCGTCAGCCTCAGCAGCGACCATGGTGGGCCTCGTGACGAGCTTGCTCGACGGGCTGGCGATCCGCAACGCGGTCACGGCCATCGGTGACCAGGAGGAGCTCGAGGAGGCGTACAACTTTATGGTCGAGGGCGGCGAGCCCGATGCAGCGGGTTCGAGTGATGACGCTTCCCGCTCGCCCTCGACGACGGCAACCGGCAAGAGGGTGGTGATCGGCTCGCGAGGTGCGCGTGTGCGTTTCGCGACGATGGACAAGCGCAAATGCCCGCTCAGGGGCGATGTACGCGTGGAGAACCTCGTCGCGCCGGATACGGGCTCAGATGCGGCGTCGGCGTCTGACGATGCTGCGGCCAAGTGTTTGGTGGTGATGCAGAAGAGCAAGGGCGATCCGCTGGAATGGCGAAGACTGTTCCGAGAGATCTGTCGCCGTCCGGAGATTCGGGCGACCCTCATCTCGACCTGAGCGACGCTGGTTCCACTGTCTTCTATCGTTGCGTGCTGTTTGGAAACCTCTCTTTGATATTGTCCGTCTGTAAACCTTAATTCTCTGTACTCTTATCGTTCGGTCCTGCTTCACTCATGTCTGGATTCTGCACTCGCAATGCATTTGTTATGACCCGGATCGCCGAAAGCGAGTCGATAGCGGTTGAGGTTGGCAAGGTCGATTTTTTGGTTTTTTTTTGTTAGAGCGCACTCGGTGTGACTGACCCCTTTTTTTTCTCGCAGGCAAAAACGTGGTCGAGGATGACGGTCGATGCTCTCATCCATCACACCTTTTGATGAGGAGCGAGGTGAAAAAGGAGCACGAGCCCACTTTCGCCTGCTGCTGTAAATAGCCAAGCGGGAAAAAAGTGAGCATCGTGACAGAGAGAGAGAGAGAGAGAGAAAGAGCTCGCAACACTCCACACAGGCGCACACCGACACTGCGACAGATACGCTGCTCACTATCGTCCACCACCACCACCACCACCATCATCATCGTCATCCCCGCTCAACAACAACAACAACAATAACAATAACAAAGGAAAGCCCTTTGCGATTCCGAACAGCATCGGGCCAAGCTAGAGTCCAGCACATAGACACAGATCCGCGTCGTCCCCAGCAGCAGCAACAACAACAATCAACATGGGTGAAGAAGAGGTCGGAGGTGCTGTCCCCAAGGAGCAGCGACAGGGATGGGGCCAGTTCCTCAAGTCGATCGCCACCTTCTCTGGTGACCTGTCTTCGCTCACCGCGCCGTCGTTCATCCTTTCTCCCGTCTCGTTGGTCGAGTTCCCGGCGTACTGGGGCGAGCATCCAGATGAATTCGCCAAGATCGCGTCAGGAAAGGACGAGGTGGAGCGCATGAACCTCGTGCTCAAGTGGTTCATCGGCACGCTCAAGGGTCAGTTTACTGCGCGCAACACGTCGATGGGATCCGAGAAGAAGCCGCTCAACCCCATCCTCGGCGAGCTGTTCCTGGGCAAGTGGCCGGACAAGGGCGGTCGTGGCGAGACCGTCCTTACGGCAGAGCAGGTGTCGCACCACCCGCCCGTCACCGCGTACCACATCGAGAACAAGACGGCCGGCATCACGCTCGAGGGCCACTGTGCGCAAAAGACGTCGTTCTCCGGGCGCACGATCCAGGTCAAGCAGGTCGGCCACGCCATTTTGCGCGTCAAGCTGGCGGGCAGCGACAAGGAGGAGCTGTACCTCATCACACTGCCCAACCTGCTCATCGAGGGTCTGTGGTACGGCTCGCCGTATGTCGAGCTGACGGGCAACTCGTACATCCAGTCGACCACGGGTCTGCTCACCACGCTCACGTACACGGGCAAAGGCTACTTTTCGGGCAAGGCGCACTCGTTCAAAGCGACCATAGGCGCGGGCGGCAACACGCTCTACACGGTCGAAGGCGAATGGGCAGGCGTGAGCAGCTACAAGGGCAAGTCGATCTCGGGCAAGAGCAACGAGGTGTTCTGGGACGCCTCCACCGAACGCGAAGAGGTCTCGGTGGAACCTGTGGAGAAGCAGGGCGACATGGAGAGCCGCAAAGTGTGGAAGACCGTGGCACAGGGCATTAGGACCGGCGATTACGAGACCGCGTCGAGGGACAAGGCCAAGATCGAGAACGCGCAGAGGCAGAAGCGCAAGGACGAGGCGGCGGCCGGCACACCGCACCAGCTCGAGCACTTTGTGCATGTCGAAGATGACCAGGAGTACTCGCAGCTCGCTGCCATGTTCAAGGGTCAGCCTGCTACCGAGGATGGATATCGCAGCAAGCCTCGTGTTCACTAGGCGTGTGTAAATTTTGGTTGGTTGCCGTCCTTGAATTCGACGTGGTCGAGCATACATTGGTCGGCTGTTCTGGATGTGATGCGTGGTGAGCTGCGGACAGGCACAGAGACGCGAACAGAGTGGCATAGCTTTTTTCGCTTTAGGAGTTGGAGATCCAAGCGTCTGCAGTCGTCATTGCAAAGGATGAATGAGAGCAAGGCGAAGTTGAGCTTGGTTGGTGAGGTCGATGTCGAGCTGAGCGTTTTCCTCTCCACCTTTGGCCGTTTTTGTCTGAGGCTGAGCAGCCGAGAATTTTGCCAATTCAAGTGTTGTTCTTTTGCCAACTTCTTCTTCTTCCTCCTTCCCTCACGACCAACAACAAAGACCGACAGCACCAACGACTCAACCAACAATGAAGCCCTAGCCATCGTCAACTGCTCTCCCATCACACTTCGCTACGATGAGCGTACTCCTCGAAACGTCGCTGGGTGACATCGTCATCGACCTCTACACGGATCTCGCTCCACGCTCGTGCACCAACTTCCTCAAGCTCTGTGCGCAGCACTACTACAAGTTCAATGCGTTCTTCAGCGTCGAAAAGGATTTCCTTGCTCAGACGGGCGACCCGACCAACACGGGCAAAGGCGGATTCAGCGTCTGGGCGCAACTGCCATCCACTTCGCGCGACCGCTTGACAGGCACCTACTTCCATCCAGAGACGGCGGGCGATCAGCTCAAGCACACCAAGAAGGGCACCGTCTCGTTTGTGTGTGTCCGCGACAAGAAGAGTGTGCATGATGTGGACGGAACGGATGCAGGCGATCAGCTGATCGGCGGATCGCAGTTCTTCATCACGCTCAAGGACGGCATCGATTATCTAGATGGCAAGCACGCGCCTTTCGGCATGGTGGTCGAGGGGCAAGAGCCGGGCGGGACGCTGGACAAGATCAACGAGGCGTATACCGACGACCAGAATCGACCGCTCAAGGACATCCGCATCCGACACGTCGTGGTGCTCGAAGACCCCTTTCCGGATCTGGACGGACTCGTCCCGCCGTCGCGATCGCCCTCACCCACGCCCTCACAGATCCGCGCGCTCCGACTCGCGGACGACGAAGACCTTTCTTCAGACGACGATGCAGCCGAAAAAGAACAGCGCCGCCGCGCCGCCGACACCAACGCCGCAGCCCTCACGCTCGAAATGGTCGGCGATCTGCCCTTCGCCGAAATCCGGCCGCCGGAAAACAGCCTGTTCGTGTGCAAGCTCAACCCAGTGACGCGCAGCGACGACCTCGAGCTCATCTTTTCGCGCTTCGGCCGCATCCTGTCGTGCGAGGTAATCCGCGACAAGAAGACGGGCGACTCGCTGCAGTATGCTTTCATTGAGTTTGACAAGAAGGGCGACGCGGAGAGGGCGTATTTCAAGATGCAGAATGTGCTGGTGGACGATCGAAGGATCTGGGTGGACTTTTCGCAGAGCGTGAGTCGGCTGCATGGCGATTGGGTGAAGAAGAGGAATGGAGGGAGGGAGGCGCCCAAGGGGCATTACGGGTGGGGTGCGGACGCGAGGTCGGGTGGGGCCGGCGGGTCAAAGGCGAGGGTGGACTCGCATCGTCCTCGAGAGGATGGGCGTGACGGTGCTCGCAGTAGGCGTGATCAGCAGAGGGACGGCGGTCAAGCTTCGTCGCGGTACGATAAGGACCGTCGACGAGATAGGCGGCATCACGACAATCAAGACGATCGCCGAGAGAGGGAAAGAGCCCACAAGAGGTCCAGACGAGACGAGGAGGACGATGACCGAAGGCACAGTCGGGGTTCATCTTCGTCTGCCGCACGCTCAGACTCAGCACGCTACGATCGTGACCGAGAGCGCGATTATCGATCCCGCCGTCACGAGGGCGACGATGCTCGAAGTCGCGACGACAGGCATTCGTACAGGAGACACCGCAACGACGACGACGACGACGACGATGAGAGGCACCATCGCAAGTCTACATCTCGTCGAGACGAACCGAGTCGCTCTGAAGGGTCGCATCGGGATCGAGAAGACCGGAAAGAGCGCGATCGGGATCGCGAGCGTCATGATCGTAGGCATGAGGAGAGACGACGTGATGATGATGACCGACATCGACAACGGGATAGTTCACGGCGGTAGAGCTTGCGTTGTCGCAACATCGACATCATCCAATCACACAGATAAACGTTGATCAGCATTCATAGCAGAGCGCTGTGCCATGACCGTTCCTGTTTCTTGACGCTACCTGAGGTTGCTATGAAAGGTTTGCGCTACGCATTGCCAGCTCGTGGCCTCGTTGAAGACCCTTTTTTTTTCCTTCGGCTGACAGCAACCGAGTCAAGAAGGAGCTCGGGCCCACCGAAATTCGGGACTTGGATCGGACAATTTCCATTTCGCACTGCGCAGCTTCTCTTTCCTTCTCTCCATCATCATCATCATCATCGCTTCCATCAACCTCGGGGGTGTGGCGCACGAAATGCGATCGACATGAACGCTTCGCCCCATACCAAATCCAGCGTCACCAACACACTCGCTCCTTCACCCACCTCTGCCTACTTCCCGAGCTCAGCGCGTCGTGGCAGTGCCTACGCTTCCAACGCCGGCGCCGAAGATGACGAGGCACTCGACGAGATTCGCAGATACGAGTCCTTCTCCACCGTAGATTGGGTCGTCGATAGCACACGAGAGCGCAACCGTCTAGCTCGCGAGCGTCAGGCCGCCTCGGCACATTTTGTCTCCTCTTCCAGCAATGCGCACCTTGCGAACGGATCGAGTCGACACAATGCGGACGCTGCGTGGGGTCATATCGGTTTCGGAAGAGGAGGTGTACCGCCTCGTTGGTGGTCAAGAGGTCCCTGGGGCAGGAGGGCTTGGCTTCTGTGGGGCATCATCAAGAGCGCATTGTCGGCATTCACGGACAGCGGTGTCATCGTGCTCGTCGGCATCCTCATCGGTCTCAACATGGGCGTCATCAGCTTGGCCACCGAATGGGCTTCGGATCTCAAGCAGGGATACTGCAGCTCCGGATGGTGGCTCAACCAGAAGTTCTGCTGTTGGGAGATGATGGATCAGGCCGGCCCTGGTGGCGCTCCTCTTCCCGCTGCAGCAAAGGCCTTGGCAGCCGCAACCGTCACCGTCACCGCATCCAAGGGTGCATCTACATCCACATCTACAGATGCCGCCGCGGCCCTTGCATCCTCGACAGCAAACATCGCCTCTGCCCTTCCTACGAGGGCAGTCCGAGCAGTCGCACAGGATGCCTACAACTTGTCAATACGTGCCATCCCGGATCACGCCTTATGGTCGCGTTCCACTCCCGAGATCTTCCACGACGGCTTTGGAACTGGTCTGAGGCTGCTCTCTCGAGCCGAAGGCGCTGCTGCTGGCGCTGGCGACCTCAGCGAAACGTGCACCGATTGGGTCCCCTGGTCGCATTGGACCTTCCCGGCTTGGATCATCTACATCCTCTTTGCCGGTCTGCTTTCCTTTGTATGCGCACACCTCGTAAAGTCCTTTGCACCCTACGCTGCCGGCAGCGGCATCTCGGAGATCAAGTGCATTCTCGCTGGCTTTGTCATCAACGGCTACCTCGGCTTCTGGACGCTCGCCATCAAGAGTCTCACGCTGCCTCTGGCCATCGCATCTGGCCTCAGCGTGGGCAAGGAAGGTCCTGCGGTGCACGTGGCTTGCTGTATCGGCAATGTGGTCGCCAGCTTCTTCCGCTCCTTCAACAGAAGTCAGGCCAAGATGCGCGAGCTGCTCACTGCGTCTTCGGCTGCCGGTGTCGCTGTCGCTTTCGGCTCGCCCATCGGTGGTGTGCTGTTTTCGCTCGAAGAGATGGCGTACAACTTTCCTGCTAGCACCATGTGGCGCTCCTTCCTCTGTGCGCTTGCCGCCACGGTGACGCTGTCTTTCATGAACCCGTTCCGCACGGGCAAGCTCGTGCTCTTCCAGGTCTCGTACGATCGAGATTGGCACTACTTTGAGATCATCTTTTACATTCTCATCGGCATCTTTGGCGGTCTGTACGGCGCCTTTGTCATCAAGTACAACTTGCAGGTGCAGTCGTTCCGTCGAAGCTACCTGGCCAAGCACGGTGTTGGCGAGGTGGTCGTCCTTGCGACCCTGACGGCGTTTATCGGGTACTACAACAAGTTTCTGCGCATCGATATGACCGAGTCGCTCGAGATTCTGTTCAGGGAGTGCGAGGGCGGAGGCGATTACGACAATCTGTGCCAGAGCTGGGCACAGTGGCGCATGGTCAACTCGCTCCTGCTTGCGACGGTGCTGCGTACGGCGTTGGTCGTCATCTCGTACGGCTGCAAGGTGCCCGCAGGCATCTTTGTACCGTCCATGGCCATCGGAGCTACGTTTGGCCGCATGGTGGGCATCCTGGTCAAGGCGCTGTACAACACGTTCCCGCACTGGTCGCTCTTCTCCGCCTGCCAGCCGGACGTGCCCTGCATCACTCCAGGAACTTACGCATTCCTCGGCGCCGCCGCTGCGTTAGCTGGCGTGACGCGCATCACCGTCGCCGTCGTCGTCATCATGTTCGAACTCACCGGCGCACTCACTTACATTTTACCGACAATGATCGTCGTCGGCATCACCAAGGGCGTCGCCGACTGGTTCTCGCGCGGTGGCATCGCCGAGCAGATGATCAAATTCTCAGGGTATCCGTTCCTCGACAAGGACGATCACAGCTTTGGCGTGCCCGTGGCAGACGTGATGCGGGTGAATCCGGAGGTGCTGTATGCGTCGGGGATGAAGCTGTCGGAAGTGGAGAGCAGGATGGCGAGTGGCACGTACAAGGGTTTTCCGCTGGTGCAGAGTGCGGGGGATGCGACGCTGCTGGGCTATGTGGGCAAGGTCGAGCTGCGGTATGCGATTGGGAAGGCGAGGCGGGCGCGGGCGCTGGGTGGGGAGACGACGTGCGTGTTCAGTGTTGGGCCGAACGCAGTTCGTGGTGGCGATGGCGATGGGGGGCGGCGTGGTGCCCAGCAGCAACAGCAGCAGCAGCAGGATCTGCTGACCGTGGCGTCTCTCCCGACCACCGCGGCTGCAGACCAGGCCGTGCGCGAAGATATCCTGAGTCGGCTCAGCGGCGCCACAGGAGCCGGATCCGCACTGGGGCTCGGCGTCGGAGGCGGCGGCGCAAGCGCAGCAGACCGCACGCGCGCATCGCAGCGTCGGCGCGAAGCCGAGTCGCTCATCGGCCAGCTCGATGACGGCGACGACAAAGAAGAAGACACCAACGACGCCTCCTACCGCCGCGCATCCGGGGGCGACATTGCGGAGCACGACGACGACGATCCGATCCTCGGCTCCGCAGGCGGCGGCGTGGACGGCGAGGGCGACGCGGACGTGCTCGAGCTCGCCGGGTGGATCGACCCTACGCCGCTGATCGTGCAGCCGGGCATGGCACTGGAAACCGTCATGGACATGTTCAAGAACCTGGGCCCGCGCGTGATCCTCGTGGTCGAGTACGGCAAGCTCTCCGGGCTGGTGACGGTCAAGGACGTGCTCAAGCGGATTGCGATGCAGGAGAAGGCCGAGGCGGCCGCGCGGTCGGCTGCGAGCCTTCCGACGACGGGAGGCAGCGGGAGTGGGAGCGGGAATGCAGCGGCGGCGGAAGGGTTCGGTGGTGGCGAGCTGGAGATCTTGCTCAAGGAGGCGTACGAGTGGGCGCAGGACCGATGGGCAGCGGTCGCGCCGCATCTCGAGAGCCTGGGCGCGCGGTTGGGGCTCGGTGGCAATCGTACGAGGGCGCGCAGAGCGCAGCAGCAAACGGGCGAGGGCAGCAGGTACGCGCATTTGCGACAAAGCACAGAGGATAGATACGACGACGACGATCCGGAACGCGACACCCAGAGCGTCGCTTTGGGCGCCACGTCGAGCAGCGGTCCCGGTCAGCAGCAGCAGCAGCAGCAGCAGAGACAGAAAAAGTCTCCTGCGGATCAGCAGCAGTTTGTTCTGGGCGCTGATGATGAAGACGAGTGACGTCGTTGTCTCGTGGGATTGTTGCTCAATCGATGCTGTTTCAGGGTGATTGTTGTTGGCTGTGCGGATTGAGATGGTGCCGCTTGAGTGAGTGCGCTGTGCGGGACGTGTTCGCGTCGCAGAGCTGTGGAGATTGTGATGCTTTGTTGAGATTGCGATGAATGGACAGGACTGCGAACGGTGAACACATCACGAGTCCGTTGTTGGAATGATGAACAAATCAGCGCAGTTTCTTGTCCTCGAAGAATCCCTGTCGTCGACGAGCCAAAGATGGAGAAGAGTCAGTCAACAGTCCACATTGTCCTGCTCGCACCGCTCTAAGAAGCGCAACACACTTACCCTAAGATGCCTCAACTGCCAAACACACGCCCCCAACAGCGTAACCAGCTGGACACTGCTCCACCACATAGCCCTCGAGTTGGTCAGCTCGCTCAGATCCCTAAACTGGGCCTCCCTCTCCCTCTGGTACTGCTGCTCCTTCCTGATATCCCGCAGCTGAGCATTCAGATCCCGCACCCTCTGCGCTAGATCGTTGACGTGGCTCTTATCCTTGTGCGTATTATCCGGCTTCGCATCGCCGATGATGATATCCAGATGCATGCGCACCTGCACCGCGGCACGGCTGTCGAACTTGGCGAGCATGCAGATGCGGTGGTCGCCCGCCTCGTGCGACGTGAACGCGAACTTGCCCTCGGGTGGGCCCCGGGAAGAGGTGACTACGTGGTCGTCCTTGACTTCACGGACGCTGATGTGGATGCCCATGTCGTCCTTGACCACGAAGCGCTGCAGGGTGGTGTCCCATTCCTCGGTCATGTAGTGCCCGACCACGACGGTGTCGTTGGGGAGCTCTTCGAGGAAGCATTTGGGTACGTCGGGCTCGAGGTAGAAGTATAGTGCGCTGGTGGTGCGCAGGAGGACCAGCAGGGTGGTGAGGACGAGGAGGAGTGGCGGCCGGCCGAACATCGTTGCGATCGGCGGGAGGGTGAGGTTGGAGGTGTTTGTGGTGGTGGTTGAGGGCGCCCTGATGACGAGGTGGTTTGCGATGTCCTTTCGATGTGACCTGACCTGGTGGTGGATATGTCGCACGACCTTGATCCTGGGAGCCTCTCTCGAACGCTGGTGCAAGCTCGTGCGTGGGGTGCGAAGTGGCCCCGCTAGTATGGTGTCGAGAGGGTGATCAGCTTTTCGTCGTGTGTGAGCCAGCGAAGATGGCGACGTGGAGCCGAACTTCGAGAATGTCCCGGCAGCTGCTGTGCCTGAGACATGCATTTTTCGCTGGCAGAAGCGTGTCACGTGCCGCTTCGCTTTTTTTGGAGCTCGACGTTGTGTCGGTCTAACATGCCCACTTTCCGTCCCTTCCCTTTGCCTCGCTCGAGCCTTCCTACACGCCCTGGCAGCGCTGAGCTGATGGTGTCGACAGTCTTTATCGGATCGGAATCGATTCGGTAGCAGACATCATGGCGTGAGTGAGACGAGCCTCGTGCGAAACTTGACAAGCCTGTGATTTTGTGGTTGACTTTCCTTGCCAAATTTAATCGTGTCGAAAAAAGAAGGCACAAAAAAATCACATCCGAGAACAACATTTGGTGGCGGTGGGACCTTTTCCATCGCCGATCGGGTGCTGTCAGCGGAGGGGGCTATCCGAAACGTTCACACAGACAAGTGGCGTAGAAGGCGCAAGCCACACGACCCGATCGGCACCTTTCCCACCTTTGAGAACGTAGATCGGGAGATGCGCTTCCATGCGGCATTTTTTTTGTCCCGTGTAAGATCGACGACGCGCGGTCTTGAATCGTGATGACATCATCGCATCTATCGCGACGAGCTCGGCGGGCAACGACCCGTTCCGATAACCACCACCATCAATCGCAACCACGATAGCGCATGAAGGCTGCGCTCGGGCACGCGCATGAATTTGCTCTCAAGCTGACATTGGATGGTGGTGACGGCGGCGTGCATCGTTGACAACCATCGGTTGGCACGCGGGCCTCGCGATCAGGTGCAACGTCGTGAGCACGGTAGCCGAGTCGAGCACAAAGTGTGTGTTAGGACACATGATGAAGGCGGATGAGGAGAGATCGCATCCGATGAAGGGACTCTTGGCTGGCGATCGCGAAGGGTGGGTCTGCTAGCCGAGCCGCTTTGCCCATCACGATGCTTGCGAAATACCCTCAGGCGACCCCCGCGCTGACCTGCTCACGCGAGCAGCGGCAGCGCATCATCGTCACCTCGCCTGCGCGGCTCGTGTGGCTGCCGTCAGCGATCTTCGGCGACTTATCACGCCCCCTTCTTCGGCGTCGTCGCTGCAGAGATGCAGACACGAGAGACAGCCAAGAGTCTTGGACGCTGCAGTGTGAATTCGA
The DNA here is from genome assembly GCA_023212695.1 of Sporisorium sorghi. Classification (NCBI taxonomy): domain Eukaryota; kingdom Fungi; phylum Basidiomycota; class Ustilaginomycetes; order Ustilaginales; family Ustilaginaceae; genus Sporisorium; species Sporisorium sorghi. Next base: position 34,643 of record JALCCG010000056.1, on the reverse strand, counting down.
AACCGCCCACGCTGTGCAGCGACCAAGAGCCGTCGTTATCGATTTTTTATTTTTTTTTTCCACAGAGATGTAGGCCGAAGGCGGTCTGACATACTCTAAAAATTCCCCGCCGAGTGGGCGAGCCAATGACATGTCGGCCCGCTTATACGACCAACGAGAGACAGGGCGAGGAACGCGCAACGAGCCAAACACCTTCTCTTTTGCCATGAACTGATAAAGTAATGCCCAATAAGCGTGGTGCCGTGCAGAACCAACTCCGACCTCGCGCGTTGCCGACGGTCCTTTAATCAAACGGGCAATACACCTGCACAGCCTGCGCTTTCCAAGTCAGCTAGGCACGGCCTGCCGGCGGAACCAAGATTGCATGGCCGTGGTTATCAGCGAACTTATGCGAGCGGGTGGGGGCGTAGGGCGACAAAGAAGCAATGCTGATCAGGTAGAGCGACACAGTGCTTTGCGAGCGGGATCTACTCGAATTCTGGCCGACGCTATCGACGGTTGGATGTGCTCCGTCTTGTTTTGGATGGAACCCTCTCGAAGATGTTTGCTTTGGAGCTTGACCCGGGGATCGCTATCACTTTTTGCGCGTGCGAAAGCAGAGAAAAGCGAGGATCCAACAGAGGGAGAGAGAGAGCATGGCGAACGGTGCGATAGATGAGCCAAACTTTCTGCCCGCCTCGCTTCGAGCGTGTCCCCACATGGCTGTTTCTCTCACACCGGCCGTTCATCTCCTATGCCCGCAATCGTCGGCCAGAACTGCACACACGCGACATCTTTACGCCATCGACGATATGGGAGTGAGACGCAGGGCGTGATGCGTGGGCGTCGTCATCGCAATGCCATGTTGAGAGAGAAGGCGAGAGGTCATGGACGTTGCTCTCAACCACGCTGTGCAAACACGCGGCCCCACGAGCACATGATCGATCCCCCCCGCTGGCGAGAGAGAGAGAGAGAGAGAGAGAGAGGGGTCTGGCACCCCTTGTTTTATTTTTCAAGATTGACCGGTAAACTGGAGCTCAAGCGCCCTCCTCCCTCGCTTACTGTTCGAATGCGAAAGGAGCCAGCGGACACTGGGCTAGCGCAGCCAGATCCCGACCAAACACAATGGCAGGAAGAGGGATCCAGGCCTAGCCACGATCTTTGCGCTCCAACAACGCTACGCAGTGCAGACCGCAATGCGTCCTAAAGAGGGGGAGCGCGCGCTGACACGAGCCTCTTGCCAAGAACATGAAAACAAGGCGATTGCTGGATCGCGACCAATGCACTTCCTAGCGAAACTGTGCATGCTTACCATCGCGAGGGCCATGGCGAGGTCACGCTATTCACTGGTTACGGAAAGGTAAGCCCGGAAGCGAGCAAAGTCGACTCTTTGACACCATGGCCCGGCTGTCTCGTTCCGCTTCTCTCTCTCTCTCTCTCTCTCTCTTTTCTCTTTCGGTTCGGCTGACCAGCCGCTTGTCATCCCAAAAAAAAAATAAAAAAGATAAAAACATTTAGCGTCTCAGAAGCTCGAGCGGAAGCGGCCGAGTCGCCTGGTCGAAAGAAGCATTCCTCAACACGGTCTTGCCTCCCGCATCCCCTATCCGAACTTGCCGAAAAGGTTCTGCGATGCGCCCTGGACGGGACCGACTGAACAAAGAAAGATCTACGGGGTTGCTTGCTGTGTATTGTGTGAGTCTGAGCTGCAAAATGAGGGAATGCGATGAGCAAAGAAGTTTTTTTTTTTTTTTTTTTTTTCAAACTGCGACGATGCCGTCCGTTGATTTTTCTTTTCCTTCTCCTTTCTCCTTTGTCTGTCGGAATCGAGATCGTCAAAAAGCCATGTCAACCGCCGCTTTCTGACAAACGAGCCGCTTTGCATGAGCACTTTCGAGCCATGTCACCTTTTCTGCAGTTGCTTTGCCTCGCTTCATCTTTCTCTTTCTCTGCACTGCACTGCGTTTGCGTTGATTGCTCATCCCTTAGACGCCATAGTTTGCTCGCCTCTTTCTCGTTGGTCGATGGCCCCTCAGCCTCTTTTCGGTTTGGAAGTGTGATCCGGGCCTCGTGTGGTGCGGTGCTGAGCTCATATGTGTGCAGCTCATGCTCGTCTCGTCAGATCTCGTCGGCGTTGCACCCTTTTCACCAACGCTACTCCTGAACCAAAGCGCAGCCTCGTTGAGGCTTTGCAATGCATACCCACCGACACAACTCCCACACCCACTCTCAAACAAACGCACACACACACACACACACACACACACACACTTTCCTCTCACACAGCCCGACCGAGCCTTTCCCCTGCCCACCTTTTTTCTTGCTCCTCTCTCTCTGAACCAAAGGTCCGGAACTCCATTGTGTCCTAGTCCTGTCTGTCGGTCTCTCTGCGGCCACGACCACCACCATCACCATCACCTTCCCCGCCTCCCCTTCCATCCATACACGACCCCTCGCTGAGCCTGTTCATCCTCCTCCGGCGCTTCTCCAGTAAGCTCTTCCAACATCGGTGGACGCCGTCGGCAAATCTCCTCTCCCTCGATATAACCGACGCACCTCGCTCAGTGCGACCGCACCTCCGGCTCTCCTCTCTCTCTCTCCGCCTTGACTCCACCGCGCCGGCAACCGGAACGACAACATCGTCGCCTCGCAGCATCTCCAAACCTTGCCAGCATCTGCGCACCGCATACACAGCATCTCCCACTCTACCCTTTGTCGAGGCGAAACAACCCAAAGGTGCCCACCGCAAACCTTGTCTCTCTTCAACCTGCATAGCCCGATCCGGCCATCTCCATCCTTGGCGCGCAACCCTATCGAGCATCACTGCATCTCGCGTCTTGACTTTGCGCTCGAGCTTGTCTCTTCTGCGCTGGCAGAGTGATCTCACTACATCCCGCTCGGCTAGACACAGCAATAGAGTTGGACGCCAACAAGGTTTGCAACGCCCTGGCTCGTCTTCCGCGCTGCGCAGCACCGCTTCATTTCATCAGAGAGAGAGCCCCTCTGATCTCGCCGATTTAAGCGCTTCTCCCGCTTGCGGTGTTTACTTGTCTCTGCTTCGATCGCTCATCCGCATCGGCGCATCGACACTGCTTCCACCACGGAGTCCAGCACCACCACCAACACCACCACCACCATCTTGACTCGGTACATGATTGCCTCTTCGTAGACAACAGCAACCAGCTCCGGGTCTCTCGCTAGCTAGCTCGCTCGACGGTCACCTTTCTCTTCTTTCACTGTGACCAACTCAACGTCCACTTCCTCCGCATCTCTTACTTGGCCACGAGTTTCCCTTTCAAAAGCCCATTGCTCACAGTCTTGTCCACCATGGCGACATTGGCGCAAACAGCCCGCTCGGGCGTATTGTTGATACTGTCAAGCGCCTTGTGTGCTTGGGCATTCCCGATTCGAGATGGCCCTTCCGTGTTTGCGCCCGACGCCGCAGATGCATTGCAGAAGCGCGCCATCATGAAGGGCGACAAGTACATCCCTCTCGGCAACACGACGGTGCCGCTCTCTCCGCTGCTGCTCGTCTTTGCGGGTCTGGCTGCGGCTGTCGTTGGCCTCGTCATCTCGTTGGTGCGCATCTTTGTACCATTTTGCATGTCGAGATCGTCGCGAATCGTGCTGGAGGAGCGCGAGAGGGCACGACAGGATCTGCGGGTGCGCGGCGCCATTAGCCCGCGAGGCAGTCCCGGCGGAAGCCCGACACCAGGTGGCAGCACACCTGTACACGCTCATCCACGACGCTTCCCACCCAACAAGCCGACACGCCCACTTGGACGCAACTCGCGCGGAAGCTTGACACCAGGCGAAGCATCCACGTCGTCTCTCACAAGCAAGCGACCGTTGCATGGCTACCGTGGCACGTCCTTCTCGCTCAAGGAAGCACGTCAGAACACGGACAGGTCGTTTAGGTCGAGCTTGAGTGGGCTGCAATTGCCACTGCTCAACTCGAGCGAAAGCAGCAGCGGATCTTCGACGCTGCACGTCAATCCACGAGACTCGGCCATGTCGGAGCGTGCAAAGTATCCCATCATGGCCACCAACGATCCCAGCACACCTCGCAACGCAGACAGGCCGCGACTCGGATTCGGTACAAAACACCTGCAGCGCACCAGCTCGATCGGCAAGGGCGCTGATCTGCAACGCACCCGCAGCGGACGACAGAGAGCAGAGATTGCAGTGCAACCTCGAGCAGTGGCTCCTGCCTATGCGCAACAGTGGCGACGCGGCGATTCCAACAACACTCACCAGCATCCCTTGCAATCCGCATCCAACCGACGCGACTCGACGCTGTCGATGGGCGAGATGAGCAGCAGCGCGGGGCACAGCTATCTCGACAGCACCGCCACCAGCCGCATCGGCTCGTTCAGCAACATGTCGGGCAACCCGCTCCAGCCTCTCGGCATGCCCGGATTCGGTGCGGCGGGCGTGCATGCCAATCCGGCGTGGGCGAGTCCGCGCTCGACAAGCAGGTCGCCTTCGCTCGACTACGGCTCGCCTGATCCTTCGAGATTGGGAGCGGTTCACAATGCTACGGCAACTAGCCGAAACTCTTCGGTCAGTGGTCTGTTTGATTCCGACGGCAGCGATCACTCGGCACCGCACACGGCTGTCTTGATTCCATCGCGCGCCACTTCGTATGCGAGATGATCGCTCAAAACTCTGAGAGCATGCATCGCTCGCTCGCTGCAGTCACACTAATACCGGGACCCTTCCACTACGCCGCATCTGTATCAATCGGGTCTTCCGAGACTTGCAAAAGCAGCTCAGTTCAGCTCGCATGCTGCAGGACAATGCCTTTTCCTTCTTTCCTTTTTGCACACATGCATCCATTCGTTTGCACCTTTTCTCCTCCAAAAAAAGTCCTCAGCGATCGACTGTCGCTCTGTTCTCCCAAGACCTTCTTTCCCGTACACACGTTGCTCATGCTCGCATTCACATCTTGTACCAGTACCGCTTCCATTCACATGCACTTGTCAATCCCCATCCCATGTCCTTCGGGGCTTGTAAATCTCAGTCCAGAACCACAAACAGCGACACGCAGCGACACGCGCACAAAGAGACATGCAAGTCGTGCGAATTGACAAAGTCGACCGGGGTGCATCTACGACGACTACGCTGCAGGCACAGGCGCATGTGCAGCCGGACTCGACTCGAGCTTGTGCTTCTGTGCAAGATCGCGAATCTGATCCGTAATCTCCTGGAAGATCGGGAACGTGAGACTCTGCTTGTAGCGCTGTATTGTTGATCTCGACAGCATGGTGCCTGCTGGCGTCAGGGAGTGTGTGTCCTCGCTCGCACTTGCTGGCTGGAGTGGCTGGTGAATCGCCTCCTCCGGCTGCTGTAATGACGTTTGCTGGAGACGATGCTCGAGCACCAGCTGTGCCGCGTCCTCCTTCGCATCGTCCAGCACGCGCACCAGGCCCGGATCGATCGGGATCCTCCCCAAGAATCTTATCCCCTCCCTCTTGGCCAGCGCCTCGCCGCCGCCCTTCCCCCACACGTTCGTGCAGTCCTTGCAATGCGGGCAAATGTAGCCAGACATGTTTTCCACCAGCCCCAGCACGGGGAGCTGCGTCTTCCTGCAGAAATCCAAACTCCTCAGATTGTCCGCGAGGGATACCGCCTGAGGAGTCGTCACCATCACCGCGGCCGGGTTGAACGTGCAGAGGTACTCGAGGATGCTTATATGCTCATCGCTGGTCCCCGGTGGGGTGTCGATGACCAAATAGTCCAACTGCCCCCACCTGACGTCGCCGAGGAACTGCTTGATCATAGCGTTCTTCTTCGGCCCCCTCCACACGACCGAATCGTTCTTACCCCGCAAAAGGAAGCCGACGGACATGACGGCGAGCGACTGCGAGGCGTCGGTGTACACAGGCACCCAGCCGTCCGTGCTTTGCCGCACGCTGGCGCCGTCGAGCCCGAGCATGCGTGGGATCGACGGGCCGGTGAGGTCGATGTCCAGAATCCCCACGCGTGCAGTGCGGTCGAGACCCGGGAGCAGGGTGGAGGAGAGCGACAGAGCGAGCTGCGCGGATACGGACGACTTGCCCACGCCGCCCTTGCCCGAGAGCACGAGGATGATGTTAGAGACCGAAGAGAGACGACGCACGATCTTGGGGTCTGCACCGAGGTGCGAGGCTGAGGGTGAGATGGCGGAGGTGGAGGGGGCGGCGCTCATTTTGACCAGAGCCGCTGCTGTGTGGACGACAGGTGAGGGTGATGGTGATGGTGAGGTCGGGTGGAACGAGGAGCTGAGTCGTGTGGGTTATCAACTTTTTCTTCTCGAGTGTGGAGTCGCGATCTTGCAATCGGCCCCCCGATCCAGCTTAATCTCCGGCTCACCGCTCCCCAACACTCGCCAACACCACCAACCACCATCCCCCGACAACGGAGATCATTGTCCGAAGCACCATCGCCATCGCGCACACCACACTCCGCTGTATCACTCGCTAACGCCAACAGTTTGAAACCCATATGGCGAACGCGAAACCATGACATCGTCTTAGAGCTTCTATCGTACGTGTCAATCAGGCTTGCAGAGTCAACCCCCGCGCGGAGGCTGCGCTTTTTCGTGCGTTTGAAGCTGCCACGTGGTCGGAAGGTGTGCAGCATGACGCACCTCGGTCATGATGGAAGAACAGCAAATGCCGACCGCTTCGGAATGCGTAGATCGCTTCCAATGAGGCCTTCTTTGGTTCCAAATTCTGCTGGAAGGACGGTAAAGAAATGCTTTAGTCTTCAAGGCGGTAGCGGACGGTCAGCCGGTTCTGGGATTGTGCTTACTGGCCCTGCTGAAGGGGGATGGCTATCGCTGTCTAGGTTAGCCGTCGTTTCCGGTCTTCCTCGTTGGTCTTCACGGCGAGCTGCTTGTGAGAAGGCATATATATACCTCGCTCTTCGTCACTGTCCCTACTCCTCTAATAACCTTTGCGAGTCCACTCTGCGCAAGGCACACCTTCACCCGACCCCTCCTCACACCCACACTTTTGCCCACAATCCACCATGCTCTGGCCACGCAACGACGCCTCCGTGGCACGCGCCTTCGCCGAGGACATCGAGAACCTGCATCTGCTATACGACTACGACGCCGAGAACCCCGAGACCGGCGCCCCCGAAAAATGGCGCTACGAGATGTGGTTCCGCTCCGCCGACCGCATCGTCTACGCGATCCACGGCGGCCCTATGGCAGGCAGGCTCAACTACCAGACCGCCGACTACCAGTGCATCCGCCCCGGCGAGCTGTGGCAGTGCAACTGGCTCGAAGAGACCGGCACCACGTGCTCGCTGGTGTACGACATCAAGGAGGGCAAAATCACGACCATGTTGAACTTTAGTAAGGGCCATTGGGAGTTCCCGGAGAAGGCGCATGGGGATAAGAGGAATCAGGAGGACTTTGAGCGGTGGAGAGCGCTGGCCGAGATTGGGAAGCAGACGGACAGGCATATCCTGAACGACCCAGGCTAAGATTTTGCAGAGCTTCAGGGGAGCGGGCGAGTTGAAGGATATCGATCTCAATGCTCCCACGCTTTGAGAGGCAAAGCAGATGCAATGGATGGATGCACGATGTTTTTTTTTTTTTTTTTTTTTTTTTTTTTTGTAATGTGGAATCGTTAATCGCTTCATGCTGAGGAGGGTGATTCCGTTGCTGCCGCGCTGATCTGAGCAAGATAAAACGCTTCGAATGATCATGTAGAAGGGGGCCGCTCTCATGAGCCACCACCCACCTCGGTGTAGGAACCTTCATTGCACGTGCCCGAAGACTGGTCGATGTGATGGTATGATTCTCTGAGTGTCGAATGGAGGATGTGACAAAAGACAAGCACGGCATATCAAGTTGCAGACTCGATCAAGCCGAGAAGGGAGCCAGTCGAGCTGATGGCTTCTCGCTCTGAGTGCGAAGGTCATATTCTCCGTGCTGCGTGATGTATCGCACCCAAGCTGTTACGAAGTCAAAGGAAGGACAAAAGCAACGACGTCAGTTAGCGTTCTGCACTTCTCTCAACATTGCTTCTCCATCGAAACAGCAACACTTACGCAAAGCCTGGTATCCCGACTTTTCGACAATCTTGAGGTATCGCACCTGGATGCCCGAAACCGTGAAATAAGGAATCTCAAACTTGATGCTGATGGGCGTGCGTCGATCCACCGTGTCCTCGCTCTTGACGCTCGGCAAACCAAAATGAGCGCGCATCAAAAACTCCTTACCACCGCCGAGCTGCTTGATCTTCCACACCATGGCCGACTTTTCGGGCGCATAGACAACCGATCCGATCGCAGCTCTGAACTTGGGCGTGTCGGCGTCGTCCGGAACGGGGATGTGGATCTCGACGTTGTTGGCGGTGGATCTGCGCTTGAACTGCGCCTTGACTTTGACCATGAACTCTATCCTGCTGCCCTCGTGGCGCTCGACGATGGCCTCGGCCCAGATGAGCGGCTTGACCTGCGTGCTGAGGCGGTAGCTCATCAGCTCGAACTCGCCGTCCGGCGGGATAAAGGAGATGGTACGGTCGTTTTCGAAGCGCGAGAGACGCACGCACTGGTGGAACTTGACATCCTCCATCTCGATGGCTTTGCCGCGGGCCGCCCGGCCGGTGTTTTCGAACATGACTTTGTCGTTCAACCCAAGACGCAGTTCGGGCATGCCCGAGAGGTAGCACTTCATCTTGATCGCGCCCAAGATCTCGCTGCGCACCACGTTGCCGTTAGCGCTAACCAGCAGGTTGACCGACTCGACCACGTCCAAAAACACCTCGTTCTTGCGATACCGAATACCCTCGGATCGCCACGACACAGCGTTCGTCACCGCCATGGGCGGGCGCACCTGCACCTCGAGCTTGTGCGACTCCTGCGTGATGTACTCTTGCAAAATCTTGGACTCGGTCGTCTGCGGATAGCCAAAGTCCATCATCTCGTCGAGCAGCTCGTAGATGATAACGAAGTTGTCGCGGATCGATTCTTCTTCAAGCTCCTTGAAGTATTCCTCGAGCACCGAGGCGAGCTTGTGGAGGAAGATGAGCACCTCGGCGGCGTTCGAGTTGCGCCGTGAGAGTGCGAGCAGGTAGAGGTTGTTGTGTCGGATGAACATGTAGTTGACGCCCTCGGACGAGAAGCATGGACTGACCGAGCTACCACCTGCTTCTTCCTCGAGGTCGAGTAGGAGGGGCAGGAACTTTTCGACGGCAGAGGGCGAGACGTCATCGCGGTACGAGCGCTGGATGAGCGACTTGCCCTTGAGGTCGACGATGGCGATGAGCGAGGTCATCGTACGGTCAAAACGTGCAGTGCTGAATGCCTCTGTGTGTGTGTGTGTGTGTCTTCGTGGCAGCTGCTGGGCGGTCCTAGTTAGGTTGTCAGTCAAGCCGGCGTTGTCGTCCCGAGTAGGATGCTGCTGAGCAGGTGTATGATAGTGATGGTGATGGTGACAGTCGCAACTCGAAAAATGTTCTCGAATGCGACAATGTCGATCTCGAGGTGGTCTGTGTTGGACTTTCAGTGTCGGCGCGCTTTCGGAGCGTCTTCCAGCCTGCCAGCCTGCTGCGCTCGAGGCACCAAAAAGATCCATCCACATAAGCGTGTGTCACCTGGCGAGCGGAACAATCTCACAAAGTGTGCACTCTATAATCGCTTACTCAAACCCTTCTCACATCTGCGGCCATAGAACCTCGAAAGCACCGCATCCCGTCCGATCTGCGAAGTTAAGCAAGGTATCGCCTAGTCGGTACTGCGGTGGGGGACCACGCGGGAATCCTAGGTGCTGCAGTTGCTTTTGCCTTTTTGCTGCACCCTGGAACAGAGAGACGGGGACCCTCCTTCTTCCTCACATCAATCTCGGTTCAATTCTCTGTTTAGAGTGACCTCTATCATGGGCGAACCGGGACGAACGTGCGCCTGTACACCTCGCTCGCTGCTGGTGCCCGCTGGTGGGGTGGCGACGCTGGATCCCAGCCAACGAGTGAGCGCCAAGGAGCTGCAAGCCAAGGATCGCGAATGGCAGCGTCAGCGACAGGATGCTCCTCGCACATCAACACCCCAGTCGTCGATGAGCGGTGCACTTAGCGAGGCGACAACAGCAACGACGACGACGACCGTGCGCAGGGATGGCACAGCTCAGTCGATTCAAGTGCCAAGGCCAAAACGAGGTTGATACCGATTGTCGTTGTTCCGTCGCAAAGGCGGCAAGACGAGCAACTCGAACGGATGATGGAAGATTGCATCGTCTTAAACGGCAATCTGCCAAACGAGAGGCCATGCAGGTCTGTATCCGTTTGAAGGATGTAGACTCGCCCGATCCTTTGCTTCGAGGGAAGAGCATCGGACGATTGGCACCGATCCGCCAACTGCACAGGATGCGACCGGCGGTCTCATTCAATCACGCTCGACGCTATGCATGCATGGTTCCGCCTCATGACTCTTTTCTGGAAGATGGTCGATGAAGCGCAAAGCTGGCAAAGCTGGATGCCAAGCCCATCGGACGGAGTGGCGTTGCAAAGGCAGAGAAACTTCGTCCCTGTTGCAAGATCAGAAACCGAACGCGGCACGGCACGGAATAATTTCAGGTGCGCTCTCTCTCTCTCTCTCTCTCGCCACTCCAACGCGAAATCACGCTCAGTGCGCACGCAGTTTTTCTGAGGGCATTCAACCTTGACCTTTTCCCAAATTGCACTGCCTCGAGACACCTCTCTGCACATTGTCTTGAATGTCTCCTTGACTGTCATTTCGAATCGAACTGAAGCTAAAGCTGAAGAAGCGTGCGACGAGCTGCAATGGTCTGAATGGAAGATGGACTGAGGAGCAGCGGCGACTGTTGCTGGCGAGAGAAAGCCTTGTTTTTCCAACTCTCGAGGTGGATGAGAGAGAAAGCTAACAAAGGCACGCCTTTTTTTTTTTTTTTTTTTTTTTTTTTCTGTGAGGGAAATCTTTTCTGGGTGTGGAACCCACCTTGAGGGCCTTCCGAGGTTGCCGAGGTGGAGATACACGTCTTGCCGACGAGCCTCAGACCGCGCCAGAGCTTCGTCTTTGTTGGCTTGTTGCTATCCATCAACACGTACTTGAGCAGCCAGAGCAAGTTCGTTGGGGAGCTGAACATCTCAGCTTTCGATTCATGTCGCTCAATCTGTCGCTCAGATTGAGTAGAAGGGGTCAGAAGGCAGAGTGACGTGAAGGAAGCTGTTTTCGATGATCAACCAGCGCGATTTTGACAAGCTGCACGCATCTGCGCATAAAGCGGCATCCAGATTTTTTTGGGCGCGAGCGAGCGAGCGAGCGCGAAAGCCTGTCTGGTCGCACACACGTTATCGTCGTGTGCAAGGTTCAGGGGTGCTTGGTCGGACACTGCCACATTCACTTGTCAACGCAGCAGGCTGTATAGCAGAGGATGCATGCTGAACGTGGCGGGCATGCACACACAAAATGAAGCGGTCTTCTAGCGACGACCAGCATGCAGCAACGGCAGCGGACGAGGAGGGGCACCGAACTGCGGCAGAGGACCCTTTGGACTGGCGCGGTCGAAGCAGGACGATCTACCAACATGGTTTTGGGGTTCATGCACATCCAGGAAAGGATGACGACGAGCTCTTGAGCAAGAAGAGGTTGAGGAGAAAGGCAAAGGAAAAAAAAAAAAAAAAAAAAAAAAAAAACAAAAAAACCACGAGCGGCGTGCATCTGATCTCGGCGGGACGGCGTTCCATGCAAGGAAAAGGGTCGACGTCGACTTTGATCGAGCCGCGAGCTGGCGGGGGTGACCGGCCATTGTTAGCTGAAGCCCATCTCGAAGACCTTTCAGAACGGACGCTCAGCTCATCGCTTTGCTTTGAGAGGTGGCGAGGACAGAAGCTCTGAAGCATGGTCAAGAACCAAGGGGCATGGCAATACCATGCAACGGCTGCAAACGAGATTGCATGCTTGATAGCTTTGTATGCTGCAGCATGGCGGATCGCGCGCGTGCCATGGCTGACCACGAGCCAAGAGAAAGTCATATCAAAGCTACTGTAGCACTGTTGATGCTGAGCGTTGTTGACATGACCTTACATAACAAGCGCGTCGTGAACAACGCAGCTCGCAGGCTCAAAAGGCTCAGCCACAGTCAGCGCGTCTCGAGCATCTACAGGAGCAGCCACGAGTGCATCGCGATCTGAAGCAGTTGAGAGACGATCACGACGAGAGACCGAGGCACGAAAAATGCGAGACCCAGAATTGCCAAAATGTCGCAGCGTGCAAGCGGGGCCGCCTTTTTCTGCGCCTTTTCCTCCCAAGCTTAGGCAGGGACGCGCCCTCTTTGCTGTGTTGCTTTTCCCTCTCCTCGTCAGTCGGTCAGTCAGTCAATCGCACTGCAACACACACACACACACACACACACACACACTTTGACGGGACTGGCTGCATTCGACTGACTGAGCCAGTGAATGCAACGCTTGACAGGGGAAAAATCTGGGACAATTGCAATCAGCAGCTCCCGAGCCAGTTTGAGTCCTGCTCCCATTAAGCCGCCCACTTGTCGCGCTCTCCCTTCTCCCTCCCTCTCCTCTCTCCCCTCTTTCCTCCCTTCCACCACCATCTCTACTCTCAATCAACTTGCATCCTCAAGACTTTCCGTCTTCGACACCACCACCACCAACAACAACACTCTTCACCCAACACTCTTGCTCGACACCGTCGTCAACAACACTTCCATACCAACAATGTCTGCCGCCGCCAAGCCCACCGCCAAGAAGGCCGCCACCAAGAAGGCCGCCGGCACGAGCGTCTCCTACGAGGTAAGTTGATATCATCGAGTCTGCTTTTGACTATCATGGATGCCATCGTATCAGCGAGTGTGACGCGCATGCATAGCTTTGCGCATTGCTAGCTCAGTCGACGCGATTCGGACTGTGTCGTCTATCATTTCGGATGGATGGACCAAGGAGACGCGCGTCTCGAGTGGTATCATCCGCGAAAAAAAAAAAAAATTTGCTGGCGCGCACCTCGCTCTCGATGGCTCCTACCTCGTGACGGGACTCATGACATCTGACTGACTCACCTCGTCTTCCACTCCGTCGCTGTCGCTGTCTGCTTCTCGCTGTGCCTGCCTGCCCGTCGTGTCGCGTTTGCTCTTCACAGGCCATGATCAAGGAGGCCATCCTTGCTCACCCCGCCGAGGCCCGTGCTGGTATCGGTCGTGCCACCATCAAGAAGTACATCCAGTCTCACCACCCCGAGACCGCCAAGGGCTCCGAGGCCAGCTTCAACACGCGCGTCAACCAGGCCATCACCCGCGGCGCCGAGAAGAAGACCTTCGTCCTCCCCAAGGGCCCCTCGGGCAAGGTCAAGCTCGCCCCCAAGGCCAAGGCCGAGAAGAAGCCCGCTGCCGTCAAGAAGCCCGCCGCTGCCAAGAAGGTCGCCGCCAAGAAGCCTGCTGCTGCTGCTGCCAAGAAGCCCGCTGCCAAGAAGGTATGTTGTCACCGTCATCATCAACATCATCATCGTTGACCGGGCCAAGTCGGGTCGAGGCGGATGGATGCGAGGAGGGGGGGGGGAAATTATTTTTTCGATTTTCCCAGCGCGTACTGCGCATCGCTGGCTCCCTCCTTCAACCCCCAACGCACGACCCACCTCGGCATCGATCACCTTGCTCGTCACCGTCATCGTCATCACGTTGCTGCTCGTCGCCATCATCAACGAGACCAAATCACTGACGCGCTCTCTCTTCTCTCTCTTACGCGCCTGTTTCTGTTTTGATCCCTCTTCAGACTGCTGCCAAGAAGCCGGCTGCCAAGAAGGTCGCTTCGTCAACGGCCACCAAGGCCAAGAAGCCTGCCGCCAAGAAGGTACGTCTCATTGCAGCTTGATGTTCTCTCAAGCGCCGGAGCTGCGCTTTGTCGTCACGATCGTCGTCGCGCTTGCCATCGTGACTTTGTCTGCACTCCGACGCTGATCGCAACATCCCGCCCTTCCTCGTCTCGTCTCGTCTCGTCTCACGAACATCTAGGCTGACGCTCCTGCCCGCAAACCTCTTGCTCCCACCCAACCAAAGGCTGCCAAGCCCAGCGCCAAGAAGGCCGCCCCCGCCAAGAAGGCATAAAGTGCTTCTCGCAATATCTTCGTCGTCGTCTCGTCGTCGTTGTCGTAGCTGCTTCTGTCCATGATACCTCTCTTGTCGCTGCGCACCTGGCTCCTGGCTTTTCAGTCGCGGTCTCTATTTAGCACTTGTACTCTTGATGCTCACCATCGCTCCGTCGTCGACTCTGTCGCTGTCACTGTCCACCATCACCAAGGAAAGTGGGGAGAGATGACGAGGAGGCGGCGGCGGCGGCTGTGATGCTCCTCCCCCGCTAGTCTGGTTTCCGGCTCTGCCTTTGCTCCCCTCGCCCTTTTTGTACAACACTGGCTTCCATTTTCCGTTTCCCTGTCGTGTTTTGGTGTTCGCGCCGTCGATCCGGATCAGCTCTCCTCTTGGCGTTCACGATCTGGTTCTGGCGCGCGCGTGCCTTCTCCTCGCTCGCGTCGCCCCTTTTTTTGTTTCTTTGTATTAATGGTTATTCTCTCCTTCTCGCTCCAACTTTGATCTCGGGCTGTGCGTTTGGAGAGTGTGGCAGGGTGATCTGGGGTGAACGTGAATGCGACAAAGAAGCACACGCGTCGAGTCAGCTCGAGGGATCGAGGAGGACGAGGATGAGGGAAGCCGCACGCGTGTTGTGAGCTTGGCGTGGAATTTTCGATTCAGGAGATCCGCCTCGCGCTCTCGCCTCCGACACACCATCGAGATGAGTCATCAGCCACGAACTTCTTCGACACCTTCGAAAGACTTGGCCTTGTAGCGGCATACATGCTTCAGCATCATCGCTATCCACACTATCGACGACGAAGCAGGAATGGAGGAGGAGAGGATCTCGTTCATGGCAAGGGCTGAAGGGGGCAAGAGGCAGATACGTCCAAGGCGGAATCAACCGCGCAAGAGGCGCGCACTAATTGACTGGCGTCTGCACGTGACCCTGCATTCGAGACCCTGAAAAGGCATTTTTTTTTCAAGATTTGTTAACTCGACGAAACAATATGTTGGGTCAAAAAATCGAGCTGGTGGGAAAGGCTGAGTCGAGGCTTTGGCTCCACCCTGCTTCCTTCCACCATTCCGCCGCCCAAGCTGTTGGCCAGAATCGCTTGGCTATCTTGGCCTCCTCAGCTAAAGAGCTTGCACACGCTCTCAACGGTGTGGTGAGGTCTCGCTTTGGAAACATGGACCTGCAACGAGGTTAGGATTCGCTCGATCCGGCACCCTATGCCCGTGCAAGCTCGCAAGGTGAATAGATGCACCGCCATCATGTCGGATAGACCCTCGATATCGATCTCTCCCTGAGCTCCCAGACCGAGTAGAGCTCAACTGGCAACGCTAGGTGCAGAAATGGACGCGATCTCTAGGCTTCCTGATGCAACTGCCGCCAGCATCCAAGCATCATTGCTCGCAGTCACCATCGAGGACATCTGCTGCATCCTCTTCCGCCATGCCCTCGGCCACTGCCGCGACATTTTTGGGTCATCTTCCGGTCGCATTCATGTCTTGATCGACTACGACTTATGGACGGTCTCCATCACGATCGATCTAGACCACAGAAGCATTCGTTCTGTGCCGCCGGTCGACGACCGGGCTACTCCAGGCAAGCACAGCGAGCTTCAAACGATTTCCTATCTCGGCCTAGTACAAGTCGAGTCGTCTTCGTCGTCAGGGAGGGCATCCTATATCTGGCAGGACGGACAAGAGATTCAGTCGCAACCGGATGCCATTGCGTCTCCGTCTACCAGCCCCTCTGGCTCGGGTCGAGGTGTCACCGTATGCATGCGCGATGTTTTCTCTGGCATGCCAGTCCGCCGAAAGCTCATCGCATCAGAGGCAGCAAAGAAGAGCTCGATTACTTGGCTCGTCAACTGCGTTCGAGAACTCTCGCTCCTCGCACCGGACTCGAGCATTCGATTGAGCGCTCGTCACGCCGCTCCGCCTGATGGCCAAGCACCGGCGTCCAAGGTGCTGCTCAGCTTGCCACGCGCAAAGGACCTTGTGCACCGCTACAGCTCGGCTTTCGGCGCCGACAGCATTCAGCTCAAGACGGTGCGCGTCATTGCAGCAGAGCACACATTTGCCTCGGCTAGGATGAGCATCAACGGCTTTGCTGCAGTGACAGCAAGCATTGATGCACCTCGATTCATCTTCTTGCAAGGGAGAGTCTGGCCTGGAGCTACCATGGGCGGTCACTCGCAAGTATCCGAGCGAGACTCTGCCGTCTTTGCCTCGTTGCTATCGACCTTTCATCTGCCCTGGACGGACGAAACCTCGAGTAGACGCGCTCGACGGGTGGTGCTGTCTCCGGAACTATACGAAAAGGTGTGTCAGAGGATCAGAGCTCTGCCAACAGCTTCATCGGTGCCGGAGAAGGAGCAACCGACTTCACAGGCGTTCGTCCTCGAAATCACACTGCACGACAAAGGTCAAGAGGAGCCTGCTGGTGGATCTGTATTGACCGTCGCATCTTTCGAAGCAGCTGTACTTGACACGATCTGCACAGCCCCTACTCTCGCCGAAACCGTCTCGTCCGTCAAGCGAAAGCGTACGAGCAGGCCGAGCACAGCTGGAGAATGCGGAGCGCAGGAGCATGAAATCCGGCTGGTCAAAGCTCGCCCTGCTACAGCCTCGCTGGCAGTTGAGTCGTACGGCCCCGAGGCCCCTTCTCCAGAAGGAATGGTAGCATGGAGAAATCCCGCGAACGGTCGGCTCTTCCACATCGATGAGCGCACGGGTCACAGTGTCGCCGTTCGTCCGGGACAGGGAACTACCGCCGATGATGGTGCGCCGGCACCGGCATGGGCTCGGTCAGCCAATCGCACCATGGGCGTGGATCGTAGCAGGTTGGATAGGGGGCTTGACGGGCTGCCGTCTAAGCGAAAGATTGCAGCGGCATTCGAAAACGAAAGTGGTAGCATCGACGAGTTCGAAGACCCGAGCTTCGACGAAGTGCTGGCCTCGATCCCCTCTCCATCTCCCGTATCAGCAGTGGACACTCTTCGGCGCAGTCGCTTCTTCGACTCGAGTCGTCCAAGGTCTCCCCTCAAACGGAACTTGAGCCAGTCTTTGCACGATGATGGCCCTGACGTCGACAATGCCCTTTCTACCAGGAACAATCTCGAGCTCGCCATCACACGTTCGGACCTGCAGAATGCTCAAGTGTTCGATCAAGTCGATGGAAAGTTCATCCTCTGCAGCACCACCTCATCTTTGTCCAGTCCGGTCTTGTTCTGCATAGACCAGCACGCTGCGGATGAACGGTACCGGCTTGAGCGCTTGCTCCAGCAGTACGCTAGTGACTGTGCTGCCGGCAGTGCGTCGCATTCTTTGCGGTCGACCTTGACGCTGGGGATTGCGATGCAGCAGTACGAACTCATTCGGGGGAACGCAGCTGTCCAATCGGGCCTGCAGAGACTCGGCTGGTGCGTCAAAGAAGCCGTGCTCGTCCACGCCGCACTCGGTCACGCACAGGTGGACCTCGACGGCGTCCCGCACATCCTCAAAGACAAAGCCCTCACAGACCGCGGCCGTGTCAGGGACCAGGACCTGCTCCAGTCCGCGTTCGCGAACTGTCTTGCCGAGCTAGCCTCGTCACCCGCTCCACTGTCAATGGTGACGAACAAGGACTGGCTGACGGCGTCACGCTCGATCCCGAGCTCGCTCATGGACGTGATCAAGAGCACAGCCTGCCGCAGCGCAATCATGTTCAACGACCCGCTGAGCAGGCAGGCGTGCGAAAGGCTCGTGCGCAGGCTAGCGGAGTGCAAGTTCCCGTTCCAGTGCGCGCATGGACGGCCGAGCTTGGTGCCCCTGTGCGAGGTGAGGGCTGTGGAGAGGAACAGGCAGAGGGGCGCGGAGGATGGCAAGGGCGTCAGAGGGTAGGGTGGGGTGGGGTTTGTAATGGTATGCTTGTGTGATGCGTTATTGTACATGGTTCAAGCGCAGGCTTCTCTGCGTAAAGACGGACACGGAGATTGCGTGTTCGATGGCTTGCCTCAATCGTAGGTTTCTCTGCGCAGGACCTTGGTGGCGATTTCGCGATGCTTGTGCTTAGTCGTAGGCTTCCCTGCGCAGATCGACGAGCCCGCGGAGTGCCTTTGCGACGGAATCGGCAAACTCGATGGCGTTTTCGATAGTGGAAGTGGGATCCAGCCCGCCGCCTGTCTGTCCCATCTGTGATGTGCCCGGCTCTGCCGCCGAACAGTATGGGTTGAAATGGCTCTGGTCCAGCTGTCCGCCGACAGTCGCGATGAGCTCGACGACGACAGTGGCGCCCTCGGGGTCGAGCGGGACCCAGTCGTCCGTGTAGCCCGTCGGGTCCGGTGTGAAGATGCGGTAGACGTTGAGCGTATGTTTCGTAGCCTGGGCGGGGTTTGTCGGTGTAGATGTAGCTGTAGACGAGTGTCTTGAGAGCGACTCGTTGAGTGGGTACGAAAGGCCATAGCGGAGAAAAGCGAAGTGCGGGCGCCACCCGATAGCCGACACGAGGCTCTTCCAGCCGCTCGCCGCGTCCGTATCCAGCTGCGTGCCCGGGTCAAACCCCAACACCCCACCACCCTCAAACACCTCTTCGACACCCCACTGCTGCGCCAGCGCAACATCAGTATCGCACAGAACCTGCACCGTATGACTCGGCCGCACCGTCGCCCGCGGATACTGCCGCTCCGGCAGACTCGGCAGCGGCAGACACAGCGAACACTTTATCGTATCTTGAAGAAGCGTTTCGCGCACCCGTAGTTTGACGCCACGTCGGGCCTTGACCACGCTCGCCCACGCATTGTCGCCCGTCTCCCGCACCATGGACGCCGCATCGTCGTGCCGCGCCAGCACCGTTTCTTTCTCGCACAGCAGCGTGGGCGGCAAAGTTACGAGGGAAGATTCGATCCGTCGGAGGAGAGCGGGGACGAGGTGGAACGGAAGCGTGCCGAGGAGTGAGATTTGCGGTTGTGATGAGGTGGATGAGGGTGTCGGTTTGGAAGAAGAGGTGGTTGAGGAGGAGGGGGCGTTGGCTCCGGGCCCGGTGTTGCTGCTGCTGCCGGCAGCGGAACTGGCCGTGGTTGGCGGTGGCCGTGTGCCGGATGTTGAAGCCATCTCTGTCGTTGGCGTGCAGGCCTGACCCCGTCTGGGATGTATGGATGCTCGTTTGGAAGAACGTTGCGCGAGCATGCCACAGGTCAAAGCGTCCAAATGAAAGCGGAAGTGTGGAGAAGAACCGGCGCCGTAAAGGGAGATTAGGTAAGCATGACGGTGTAGATAAGGCCTAACATTGTTGAGGTTCGAAAAAAAACCTCCTCGATGCCCAGCCACGCTGCTGCTATGCGCATTCCTGCTGCGCTGCTCTGCACTTGCAGTCGCTCTCGCCTTCCCGGACGTCGTGCGCTACATGTCGAACACCAATCTTGCTGTTCATGCTAGGCCTTAATGCCGTTTCACATCGGCAACTCGACCGTACCGGGTCTTTTCTCCCCACCCACACCGGCTCCGGCAGTCGGATGCTCGAGCAAGAGAGGGAGGAGGCCAGCTGACCGCGAGGTGGCTCAAGCAGACTCCATCGCCGAGGCGGAGTTTCGAAGGTGGAAACGCGCGTTCTTCGTGTTGTGTGTTGTTGTATTGTTGTTTTCGAAAGCGAGGCGAGAGATCTGCACGTCGGCCTTACTCGACTTGACTCGACAGCGCAGCAGCAACAGCAGCGAAAGAGCAGCGGCCAGAAATGCATTCAAAATTCCCGAGCGACAAGCCTGACAACAAGCTTTCCTCTTCCTCGCTCGATCAACACCAACAACAGCAAGCTTCGGCCTTTCAAGGACCTGCTTCTCCTCTTGCTTACACTGATGGTCTGCGCTAGTGCCCCAAGAAGCTCTTGCTCATGCTCGAGACTGGGCGCCACCTTCAGCCAGCTCGTCTTGTGCGCGCTTCCCTTCTCCTCTCCTCTCTTGCTCGGCCTGCTGCGACCTGGAACTCGTTCTCCGAGGCTCTTCCCCCTTTCCGTCTCTGTTCCTCATGTATGTGAAGCTTCTTTGACGGTGACTCTGCGCATCAATGCATCATTGATCTGCCTCGTGCAGCACCAGCGCCAAGCTGTCTTAGCTCTTTCTGAGCGTTCATGCTATCGAAACGTGCCCCCTTCCTCCCTGGTGACACATCGACTTGAGTCTTGCCGCTCTGCGAGTCAGGTCGGGCAGAACGTGGCTCTCAGTTTGAGAGGGAAACACCAGCAGAAGAGGATTGAGGGCCTTGAATGCGTGCTGTGAGAGAAGCGAGCAAGGCAGGTGAGGGAAGAGAGAAGGTGCACCTCCATGCCTGTCGACGATCTCCGCTTCAAACCCTGCCGCAACAGCCGCCGCCGTCTTACAGTAGCCTCAATTCATCCAAAACATTGGTGTTCCCCCCTTTCCATCTCGTCAAGCTGCTCCTTCTGTACTGCCCAGGTCTCAGCCTCAGCTCTCAGCCTGCTAGATCCATTCGCCTTCGCCTCTCCGCAACCTCCAAACCCTCCCAAATCTGAGACTGGCCTCCAACTACCGCCCTGCCCTACCGCCCTCACCCCAGCTAGACCTCTCAGGTCTGTTACTGTATGCTCCTCAACGCAAACTCGGTCCCGCTTCGCATCAGCAGTGATCCGCAACTTCTACCGTACACCTCCTTCACCCATTGTTCTCTTCGTCGTCGTCATTGTAGCCGACCACCAACACCATCCGCCACCTCTTGTACCTGCATTCTCAACCTCTTCTGGGATTGTCTTCTTCAATCTGAGTAGCAATCTCGACACGCGCGCACCACGCATCACCCACACCGCCACTTTTCTTGATACACCCACCCCCACCTTCTTTATCAAAAGACGCATTGTCGATCCGTCCCGACCAGTCGCATTGCAGCTTCATCTCGCTCGTCGTTGCGCGCCTGGAAGAAGAGAGAAAGAGAGCAGCAGCAACAACAACACCACGTGACAGCTTCTGCAGCGCTTTCGGCTTATATACTTCTCGACTTTTGGATCAGCAACCGGCCATCACGCTTCACCATCTGATCTAAGACTCGTAGAAGCCAGCTCGTTTCGCCAGCCAAGTCGCATCTCGCACATCACTCTAGCCATTCTACTGAAAAAGCAGCTATTGCGACCACATTCTCGACGACAAGATGGCGAGCGCTTCTGCATCAACAGCGGGCGTCGAGGGCTCCAACATCTCCCGCAAGCCATCCAGGCTCGTCGCCCGCACCAACACACTTCACCGCTCACCTCACAGTCACAGCGGATCAGGGGCAGGTCTGTGGCTTGCCAACAGTCCGACCTCCGAAACTTCCGCGTTCGCCGTCGACTCGCCGACTTCGCTCAGCGACCGACTTGCACTTTCAGCCGACAGTCAACCAGCAGCAGCGGCAGCAGCAGCAGCATCATCGTCTTCACAGCCAGGGAGCGCTCATCCAGCACAAGTCAAGAAGGTCTACCATTTCTCGGCAGAGCTTGCGCGCGCCTCGTTTGGCGGGCGGCCGCTGACGTTGGGCGGAGCGGCGACGGACTACGACCCTGCCCATGCCAACAAGCAGGCTACGGCACCTTCTGACGAGGATGGCGATGTCGATCTCGATCTGTCATTCGACTACGTTTCTCGTTTCGACCGCACGTCGTCTTCGTCTGAGCAGCAAGACTCGAGCAGACCTGCTTTTGATTCTTCTGCTGAGCCTGACGTGCCTCGTATGACGAGCCACTTTTCGCCCGACGACACGCCGGAGTCGCTGCAATCCGTTGAAGCTCGCCAACCAGCGACACCACCCACCGTGGCATCCGCATCGTCTCCTGCCGACTCGCTTTCCTCGCCCACAGGACTGGTGGGCGCAACACCATCGCCCAACAGCAAGGCGATACGCAGCATGCGAGCAGATGCAGTCTGGGACAAGCGCAGAAAAGCGCCGCCTGCGCCGCTTATCTTGACTCCAGGCTCGGAGGCCAAGCGACAGCGTCAGCTAGCTATGCAAAGGGCGCAATCACATCGATCAGATGCGACGAAAGCTGTGCCTGCGGGAAAGCCGACGTTGAAATCACTCAGCCCTCAAGCAGGTGTCGGCGTCGAGCCGCGTCCAGTCAGTCAAGAGCTCGTCGGCAAGAGCATCTTCTCTCCTATCACACCAGTGACGGACTCGTCGGTACCTTTCCGAGGCAACTTTGGCGGCGCTTCCCACGCTTCGGAGGAGCCACTTCCCTTGACTCCGCTCAGCGCAACGAGGAGAGGTGCGGCTGTCAACCGTGTACTGCAGCAACAGCCAGATGGCAGCGGTGCATCAGCAAGCACATCTGGCTCCCACGCTTCCACGCCTGACTCGGCAGCGATCCGAAGGGCAGCGTCGACATCGACGGCGCGCGCCATGACCAAGAAACAGAGCTCCGAGGCGCTCCGTCGAACTCCCACAGCTGCGGCGCATTCGCCCTCGTATGCATCGCACGCTACGCCGATGCAGACACATCGTCCGCGCTCGCAGTCGAATCGGTCCTTCCGAGCCTCTGCGTCGCTGGCTTCGTTGGGACCGCCGCCGTTTCCGCCTCCCAACGAGCCGTTGCCTTCGCCTGCACTGAGCCCGTCGTTTCAACAAGATCACTCGCTGCCTTCGACTTCGGCTTATCACACCGCCGCCACCGATGCCAGCTCGACACTCAGCAAGGCGGGGCGCACCCGACCGTCTGCCTCTTCGATCGATTACAGCGAGCCGGCGCGCTCGCTCAGGTCGCGGACTACGCAGCAGACGGGTCGCAGCAGCTTGGACAGTTTCCGCACGGCCAATTCGGAGGGAATGGCTGTGACGGCGAGCAGTCACAGCATTCAGGAAGGCCGCCGATGGGCTTCGGATGATGGCTCGCATCCTCCTCCTCCGCTACCACCACTTCAGCGTTACGAAGCGCTGTTCCCCAGCCACAACGACTGGACGACCGCACCGCATTCGCAGAGCACCAGCGGCGTCACCTCTGCAACTACAGCCTCGAAACTAACGTCAGTGCCCATGGCATTCAGCAGCACTGTGGCTTCGACGGCAACGACAGCAATGACGTGGAGCATGTCCGACCAATCCACACCTTCGACGCACCAGTCGCCTTTCACCCCCTTCACACCCATGTTTTCCGACATGATGCCGGGCACGGCTACGACGTCCAAGACGCAGTTCACGGGCATCACGCGACCGTCCATCTCGAGCGAGCTGCCTCACACTGGTGGTGACGTGCAGAGCAAGACGGCTGGGCAGACAGAGATGACTTCGCTCGGCGGTGCGGCTGCCACGCTCAAGAAGGTATCGGCGGAAGAGGAACAGGGGCGAGGCAATCGCAATACGGAGCAGTGGATCTTGACGCAGCGTCAGCGAAAGGCTCTTCTTCAACAAGAAGAGCTTGCTTCGCAGCAACGATTGCTCGATGCGGATTATCAAGCAGTGCGGCTGTCCATTCGTGCAGATGAACGTGTCAGCCGAGTGGTGCCCTCGATGAACCTGCCTCCGATGTTGACAGAGCAAGAGGATGGGGGAACTAGGTCGAGGCAAGATTCGAGAAGCACCGACACCACCGATGATGACCACCAGCATGCAAAGGTTCGGCAGACGCTGGTGATCTCGACTGTGTCGACGCCCGACGAGAGCGTTGATCCGTTCCACTTTGTGACGGGTCAGCCATCTCTGATGCCTGGTTCTGGGCGCGGTGCGGGAACGGCGATGGAGCGCGCTGCTTCGCACAATGCTCTGGAGTCGTCTTCGACCAAAGCCGCCTTGCCGATGACGCGCAATCGCAGCGGCACTACTGGTCCGTGGCCGCAATCGCCTCTGCTGCTCAACTTCAACTTGCCAGGTGCGCAGACGCAGGATCCGGCTGTATCTCCAGCCTTGACGACCATCATTCACAGTGAACAAGCGACTCCACAGATCGACGGCACCCTTGACAGCGAAAGGCACAGTGAAGCTCGCCACGACCAGGTTCTGCAAGGTCTCGGCCTGGACATCAATTACCCGTCCACGCACGTCGGTTCCACCCGCGACGCTGGCAAAGGTTTCGCTCCCATTACCACCGACCTGCTGCGTAAAGCGTCGCGCTACATGGATCAGCATACGCACAATGCTGCCTCTCCGCACCTATCGATCCAGATGTCCCCCGACGTCGGTGCGCTGCAGCGTACGCGGTCCAAGTCCAGAGAGGCGCTGCTCACGCGCGGGAGCCGTCACGAGGAGCTCAACCAGGGCCTCGGATTCGACCTCGCCAGCGGTCCAAGCCCTCTGCTGCCCAACGACTGCCGCTCACCGCGAACCGTGAGCGGCAAGGAGATCGGCAGCAGCGGCCCGGGCGGGCTATCTTCGCTCGTGAATGGGTCCTTGCAAACGGACATGGCGGTGCATCGCGCCCAAGTGACCACCGACCGAACGGTGCTTCCTTCGCAGAGCATCGCTTCGTCCATCTCTGCCTTTGTCTACAACGCCACGCCTGCTCCCGCTGCAGCCGCCGAGACCGACGCCAGCAAACACCTCGACGTGCCAGCCAAGCCCAAGACCGGCAGCATCGGATGGCGCCGCAGCGCACGTCGAAGCCGCGACACCCCCGCTCAGACGCTGGAACATGGCATGCGTCCCGACAAGCATCTGGCTTCGGACAGCGCCGACGTCAAGTTTGTCAACATCGATCTCGACGATGGCGGGCTCGAGACAGAGGTGACGCTTGGGCGGGATGAGGCGAACAAGAGCGGCGACAGTGCCAAAGCCGGGCAGTGGGTGAGCAAGCTCTGGAGTGCTGTGTCTTCGCCTCGACGCACTTCGTTCAATCTGGGTGCTGCAGCGGCAGGGGATCGCAGCGTCGATCTCGAGCTGGCGGCCAACGGTTCCGCTGGCGAGCAGAGCAGGGACCAGGCGGAAGCGCAAGCACCTGCACCCGTATCGAAGGGCGAGAGGACGGCTTCGCGAGGATCCTTCCGACCTCTTTCGCTCGTAGAGAAGCGCCAGAGCAGCAGCGGAAGGTATCAGCTCGAAGCCTCGCGACAGCGATTCCGCTCCCCGACCCCCGGTGAGGACGACGAAGTGGCTGAGAAGGATGCCCGCGCTGTAGCGCTGCGATTGCTCGCTGGCTCGCCGTGTATCCCTGCCCCCGTCGAAGAAGGTGTACCTGTCGAGGGCTCGCCCAAGCAGAGCATGGACTGCGCCGACTTGTCTGCCGAAGAGCGAGAGAAGGAACGTATCGAGGCGCTCAAGAAGCTGCGCCGCATGAGCGCCATCGAGCGCCAGAAAAAAAGCAACTCGGGCATCGGCTACATTACTTCTGCTCCAAACGCGGCGGCCTCTTCACGCCTGTCCTACATCACGGACAAGTGCCATGACGCCCAAGAAGCGCACGCAGCAGATGCGTCTATTCGCCACGGCGGCCTCTCGAGAGTTGCGAGCCTCAAGAACAGCGACAACAAGAGAATGTCGCTGACGGTGTTCGGTGGCAAGGAGCGCTCGAGCACTCTTCCTGTCCCGCCATCCAGCGAGGCAGCAGCGCCGTCGGGACTGGCTGCTGGTGCTCCGGAACGAGCGTGGCTGGACGCAATGCGCTCTCCGAGAGTTGCAGAGTCTCCGTCAGGATTCACGCCTCGCATGGCGTTTGATCCTCAAGACTGGGGCGCCAGCTCGAGCTCGCAGCAGCAGCAGCAGCAGCTATACGGGCAGAATCAAACAGCTGCTGGGCCCTCGTCGGCCAACCACATCCCGCTCATGCTCTCGAACAGCGCCACCTCTCGCCGCCAAGCTTCGGACTCAGGTGCGAATCCTCAAGTGCAAGACCACGGACTCACCGTGTCCGAGCTGGATCGCGCTCGCGACGAGATGCGCCGTCTAGCCGGGCAAGGGATGGGCTTCGAAGGAGAGGAGCTTGCGCAGAATGCAGCCGAGACTTTCCACACGCCCATGCCGGATGCACCGGACACCTGGTCCTACGGGGCTGAGCATCACGATCACTACCACCATGTCGACGAGGTTGATGTGGCAGGTCAGCACCAGACGACCGAGCTGGACGACTTTGGCATCAGCCCCGAGAAGAAGCAACCGCGTTTGCACCACCGTACGCGCACCGCGCGATTCGCCGACGAAGACCATCACCACCGCCACTACGAGCAGGAGCAAGACCAGCCTACCGTCTCGATCTTCACGCGCACTCAGCATCAGCAGCATCGCCACCGTGCATCGGGCAGCTTCAGCGTGCAGTACAGCTCGCGCACTCAACCTCCGCTGACGGAACACCGGAGCCGATCCAAGCGCCGTGCGAGCCAGCACGCCGGCGCGCATGGCAGCGGGAACGGTCTGTTTGCAACGCCTGCCGCGCTGCTGGAAGGCAACCTGCCGAGCAAAAACATGTTCTGGGCTGGGTTCCTGGGCATGCCCTGGCTGTGGATGATCGGCGGCTGGTACCTTACGCCGGATGGACAGCTGAGGCATCCTTCCGCGGACGATGCACGTCTGAGGGGCAAAGTGGATGTCTGGCAGCACGAGCCCAGCATGCAAGGCCAGGGGTCGGCCAACTCGAGTCCCAACCTCGGATCGAGCTCGACCACGTTTGGCGGCGCGTCGAGCTGCGAGCAGAGCTGGGGCATGGGTCAGCAGAGAGATGAAGGCGCTTCGACGACGGGACTGGGGCTGGGACTGGGGCTTGACACCACGCGACCGAGCGGTGCGCAGTCGGCCATGTCGTTCGCCGCTTCGTCGACGGGCACGTGTAGCAGTGCAAAGACGACCAACAGCGACCCGAACATGCCGCCTCCGAGCAAGACGCGAAGCCTGGGCACGCTGCTCGATACCAACCCACAGGTTAGCTTCTACCAGTCGCCCGTCCGCGTGGTCCAAGAACCGCTGCCCAGCTTTGGTACCGTGTGGCGCGGCAACCAGGGTATGGAGCCGCTGCTTGAGATGGAAGAGCCGCGTCGAAGTCGTCTCTTTTCCGGCTACCCGGACGAGTACGACCACGATCGCGTGTCTACTGCTTCTCCCGCAGTGTCGTCGTCGACAGAGGGCTCGACAGCTGTCTCTTCAGACGAGCTTAGGAGCACCAAAACGACGATGAGAGGGGGCTACCAGGTGGCGGTGGCGACGAGGACGAGCGTGGCGACGCCGTGGAAGGATCTCGAGAGGTACGTGCTGCTCAACCGTGTGGCAGCCATCCTATCGGGCGTGCTCGTGTTTGCCGGATTCACGGGAGCGGTGTATGCGGTGGTGACAAATTTTTAAAGCGCCTGCTACAGTGGCTGCGCACACAGGCGAGGAACGCAAGACTGGCGAGCGAGAGTCAGAAGCTCGATAGCAGGATCAGAGGTAGGTACGAAAAGCTCGTTCGGATCCAGCAACAGCAACAGCAGCAGCAGATGAAAGATTCACCTCAAGCAACGTCTTCGGCAGACTTGATGGCTTCACGGCGGCTTCAGAGGCAGCCGCGCGTGGACGATGATGACGAAGATGTTGACGCTTATGCCGGCGGCGGGGGTGGCGACAAGCAGCAAAAGCGAGGTCTGACGTCGTGGGACGCTGTGCGCTGGCTGTCCAGCCACGCTACGCCGCACTGCAGCCCGAAACGGCAGCATTCCGCCCTCCCTTCAGCAGCGACGACCAAGGAGTCAGCTACCGGAACAGGCAACAGCTCGATGTTGCTCGCCGGAGCAGCTGCCACCGCCGCCGCCTTTGCCGCCGCCACGCCTCCCTCCACCACCACCACTGCTCCAGGAGGAGGGCTGGGAGGCCTGCTCACCGCCCTACTCAACCCGTCCGTCGCGCTTGCCACCAGCAGTAGCGAAGCGTTGACGGCGACGACGGCGCAACAAGGCGGTGCAGACGCAATGATGCTCTCGACGTTCAACCACCTTGTCTTCCTGCGCGCTATTTTCCGCATCATCTTTCGCGTCATCGTGCTTGTCCGCATAGCGAGGTTCCGCAACTCGGCGATGCCGATCTCGGCGCTCGTGCTGAACGAGCTTCTTGGGTGAAGCGCCGCTGCCATTGCTGCCATTGCTGCTGCTGCTGTTGAAGATGGTCCTGAACGCAGCGCTTTCGTACTTACTCCCTGCACTTGGTCTCCGCGGCTTCCCCGCAACGTGTCCGTAGTCACTGTGATCGAGGGGAGGGTCACAGCACGAAGCAGGCGTGCTACGAAACGATGACCAACCTCCCTTCACGAGTTGTTTCGGTTTCTTCTTCCCTTTCCCCCCGCGATGGCAGCAGGGGAGAGGATTAACGTTTTAGTCAAGTCATGGTTGATTTCTTTAATGCTTTCGGTGAAGTTATCTTTCTGCACTCGATCGGGTTGTCTTGCAGCATCTGCTGGTTGTGTGTGTGAGAGAGGGAGAGGGAGAAAGGCCTGTGTTGATCGTGAGACGGTGTGGGGTGAGGCGACAAGGAGGAAGCTAGGAAGATCAGGGTCCAATCGAGGCTTTCGTCCGATTCCCGACTTTTAGCCTGGTGGAGGAAGCAAGACGCGAAGAAAGCGACCTCAACCAAGCACCATCATCCTCATCCACCAAGCACCATCTTCAGCCTCATCGGCATCCACACCTTGCATAACAACCCTCATCCACCTCTCGCACGCACAAGCCACCCTCACCCTCACCATCCACCTCTCGTCCTTTCCGACGCTCTCCACCTCAACACCCCATCCCCCATCCAACCCTCTCCCACCGACACACACCACCGAACAATGAAACCATCAATATTCGCAGACGCCGTCCTCACCGCCGCCTCCACACACGACGGGCACGCTCTATCCCAACTCTTCTCCATCGGCGGCACCATCTCCGCCTCCATCTTGCTCGAGCTGACCGACCCGCGCCCTGCTCGGATCCTATCCTCGCTGCGCAGATGTAGTGGCTACCTCGCGGCGCCGTGGGAGGACATGTGTGTGCAGCACCTCACTGCGCTATACTCTTTCTCGCTTGCGTCGTCGCTTTCCGCCGACCACATTGATGCGGCTGGCAAGACGCGTGCGGAGCGGATGGGGGAGGCGTTCGAGGCGTACAATTCTGCCGTGGGGGGGTTTCTGCGCTGGTTTGCTGGGTTGGGCGGGGGTCGGTGGGCGCTGCCGCTGTTGAGAATTCTGTGTCTCAACTTGAGGTGGTTGGCGGTGCTCGCTGACGACGCATCCACTGCGGGGCATGCGGCAGCAGCGGTGGCGCGTACGTCGTCGCACGCCAGCAGACGGCTGGAAGAGTGCGCGCGACAGCTGAACAAAGCCTTCACGGCGTGCGTTGCGGATCGCACGGACCTTGCCGACTCGCGCAAGTGGGGCACGTACGAGGTCGTCGGCATGGTGTTCAAGACCTACTTCCGGCTTAAGAGCGTTGCGCTGTGTCGTAACATTTTGCGCGCGATCAGTGCCGCGGCGCTGCCGGAGCTGGGGGAATTTCCGAGGAGCCAGCAGGTGACGTTTAGGTACTACGTCGGCGTGCTGGCGTTTCTCAACGAGGAATATGACCGCGCTGAGGCGGAGTTGGAGCAAGCGCTAAAGACATGCCACAGGGGCGCGGAGGTGAACCAGGCGCTGATACTGGGGTATTTGCTGCCGGTCAAGCTGCTGCGCGGTGCGCTGCCAAACCCCGCCCTGTTCGAATCCCGCGTTGGCGGGAGATTGAGAGTGTACCAGCCCTTCGTCGCAGCCGTCCGGGCAGGAGACGTACGCCGCTTCGACACAGCGCTCAAACACCACGAAGCAAGCCTCGTCAAACGCGGAACTTTCATCGCCATCGAACGTGCCCGCGACGTCACCCTCCGCACCCTCCTCAAACGCATCTACCTCACCCTACCACCCACCGTCGACAACGTCCAGCCAACACGCATCGCCCTCAAAACGCTCCACACGGCATCGAGCAGCGCAGTGGTCGGGTTGCGCTATAGCGAAAACGAGCTCGAGTGGCTGCTGGCTACGCTGATATACAAGGGGTACGTCAAAGGGTATATCGCGCACGAGCGCGGGGTGCTCGTGCTGAGCGCCAAGTTGGCGTTTCCACGGTTGGGCGATGTGGCCGTTGTTACGACGTAGAGAGCTCATGGTTGGACGGAATCGTAAGACAGCAGCTTCATCGCGATGTTGATGAGCACCATCCGAGTCTCAGGCGTTTGCAGTGTGTGTTTTGGGGATGTGTTTCGAATATTGCATTGGCATCTGTGCAGTTGCGTGACTTTACGAAGACGAAGCCAACGACGCCTCGATCTCTCTCCACAGCGCGCCCGGCTGCGCTCCTCCTCCAGCGCCACCAGCACCAGTCCCGCTCTTAGCCTCCTGCACAACGCTCCAGAACTTCGGCGTGCCCGTCGCACTCACGACGCCATCCAACTCCCTGCTCACCACCAGCAGCATCTTGTAGATAAACCGCTGCAGCTCGACCTGCTTCTCGATCTCCTGCTTGGTCGCCATCTCCTTGAGCTTGCTCCTCAGCGTCGCGCCCACGGGCTCAGCCAGCTCCTCCAGCCGCCCGCCGAGCACGGCGCGCACGGCGCTCGAGCGCAGTTCGACGAGCTTGATGACCATCAGGTAGCACAGCGTCTTGATGCCGTCGTCCGAGTCGGACAGGCCGGCGATGACGCGGTCGAGGTAGTCCGGGAGGTGCAGACGCGACCACAGCGAGTCGAGCAGCTGGTACATGGTCTCATATGCGTTTTTGCGCAGATCCAGTCCGTCGTCCGTAACGATCTGGAAGGGTCCCATGACCACTTTGCGCAGCAGCTCGGTGCGCACGTGCGTCTCGGCGTACAGCAGCGGTAGCAGTGTAGGCAGATGATCGCGGATGAGGTAGGGTTTGTTGTGCGCCGCCGAGTTGAGGGCAAATGTGGCGTTGCGTCGTACTTCGAGCTCGGCATCGCTGAGCAGAGCGAGGAAGTCGACCAATACGGGCGCGAGCAGCTCGTCATATGCCGCCGAAGACTCGGTGGACAGCGTGAAGCGGATCGCCGCGAGCACGGTCGCGCGCACCGACACGGAGGGCGAGCGCAGTCGCTCCTGCAACAGCGGCAAAAACTTGGTCGGCTCGCTCAGCGTCAGACGCGCCAGACACTCGGCACCGATCGAGCGCACGCCTTCCTCCTTGGTCTCGCAGGCATCGAAGAGTACCGGCCAGACCTGTTCGGCTACGACGCTGAGCTGCTCGGCGGATCCGTGCGTGATGAGCTCCTTGAGCGCGTGCAACGACAGGAATCGCTGACTCGACGTCTTGTCGTCCGAGGGAGCGCGCACTTGCTGCTCAATTGCGGGCAAGAAGACTGGGAGCGCACCGACGGCCATGTTGCCCACGGCAAATGCAGCCGCCATCTTGACTTCCTCCGAGTCGGCAGCGTAGAGGCGCAGAACGCGGTCCAAGAGCCCAGCGCGCGACGAAAAGTCGTTGAATCGACCCAGCTCGCCCAGCAGGAGCAGCGCAAAGTACACGTCCGTGTCCTTGGCGCCGTCATTCTCGAGCGTCGTGGTAGCCTTGGCTGCGACATTGCCGCTGGCGACATCAGAGACCGTGCAAACCGCTCCAATGCAGCGCGACACGGTCGAGTACAGATGCGTTCCGCTTACACTGCCCTTGGCCGCCTCGAGCGCAGCAAGCAGCTCGTCGACTGTCTCGGGCGCGCTCTCTGGCTGTGCACCAACATAAAGTCGCAAGAATTCCAGCAGCGAGTCCATTGCCGGACCTTGTGCGATAGGCAGTCGCAGTACAGAGTAGATCTGCGGAAGCACCGACACACGCACCGACTCTCGCGTTGCCGGGTCGTTGCGGAGGATCAGGTTGATGCTGCGAAGGATGTGCGGGAGGAGGTTCATGTCCATGTCCGTGTTGATCAGCGGCTGCACCTCGGCGAGAATCGAGTTGGACGAGGCCGTGCTCAGCTTGGTGGAGGATCGAGAAAGGGCGGCGGCAAGACAGTCGAAGGCTGCGAGACGAAGCTGGCGATTCGACTTGCGCAAGAGCGTCGCAACTTCGGCAATCGAGCTCTGGAGGAAGGCGTCGAAGGCAGATCCAGTGCAGACGGGCGAAGCGGCAATTTGAGCAATGACCTTGACGGTGACGAAGCGTGTCACTTCGTTGGTGAGACGCGCCGTAAGCAGGTCAAAGCACTCGCTGTGCTTTTCGGTGAGATCGTCGCCGGCATGAGCGAGCAACACACCGAGACAGGCAATGCCACGCTCCTTGATCTCCTGGTCCGAGTCGAGGCGGTTGAGTCGAGCGACGGTCGCAGAGTAGATCTGCAGCAGATACGGCCTGTACTGACCCGGTCGAGCGCTGCTTGCACCCGCCGTCGTAGCACTAAGCGGACGCAACACCGACACGAGCTGCGAGCACGTGAGGAAGGCTTCGATGCAGCTTCGGTGCAGCTTGTCCTCGATCGAGGCGCTGAGGATGGGCACGAGGCTGGACAGCCGGTCGTCAAAGCTCTTTGGTGTGTGGGTGAGGAAAAGAACGCGGAAGAAGCCAAGCACGTCGGCCTTGAGTGTGGATCCGCCCGAGGCGGCCGACTCGGCGCCTTTCAAGGCTTTTTCGGTGTGTGCGAGGATGGAGCCGATGTGGGCCTCTAGACCACCATGAAGCACCACGACGAGTTCGCGGAGCACGACAAAGCTCTTGTGACGTGTTGGAATGGATTTTGACACGATCTCCTTGTTGAGTGCCTTGGCGATGGCAGGCACGAGGGTGAGGAGCTGGCTGCGTGGAGAGCCTTCGACGCTGTCGGCGTCTGCCTCTGTGCGCTTGCGTTTGAGCACGCCTGCAGCAGCAATGGCAGCAGCCTGGCTGGGAGTGGACGAAGAGGATCCGATGACCTCGGTAGCTTGAGGACCACCGGCATAGAGCTGCATCTGCTTGAGCAAGGCGAGGAAAGTGTCGAGGATCTCGAGACGCACGCTCTCTTCGCGCTCAGAGAAGCGAGAGACGAGGACAGGCGCGACGCTGCTGACGTTCTGCGCCAGCAACTCTGGACGACTGGTGAGCGCTGCATTGAGCACCTTGGCCGACGCCCTTCGCACCTTCCAGGACATGTCGTCGTCATCCGAGTAGTCGTCGTCGATGAGATCGTCATCATCGTCGTCGTCCGCCGCGCCAAAGTCGTCGTCTGCATCGCGCATCTCTTCGTCGTCGTCAAAGCCGGCATAGTTGGGATCGTGCTTGATCAGGGTGAGGGCCAGATCGATGGACGCATTGACGAAAAATGTCACTTCAGCTGGGCAGCGTAGGAGGATGAGTTCGATGGACTGGAGGCAGGTCTCACGCAGCTCATCATCGTCGTGCTTGGCGGTCTGGATGACGGCGGGCATGAACTCAGGAAGGCGGCGACCGAGTCGACGTGGGCAGGTGCGCGCAAAGATGCCGATGAGCTGGACGGCGGTCTTGCGAGTGTCGACGGAGCTCTTTAGTGCGAGATCGGAGCTGAGCTGGATCGAGAGATGCGTGAAGATGTCCGAAGTTGCGCACGAGGCGAGCGCACCGAGAACTGTGAGCGAACGCTTGCGGACTGCAGGACGAGTATGGCGCATGGCGGGGACTACAGATTTGAGCAGTGCGTTCTGGAGGGGCACTGCGGCGGTGACGGAGGCGGCAAACTTGTTGATGAGCTCTGCGAGAATGTCGAGCGAGTCGATGAGGAGTTCCTGGGAAGCCGAGGTGTCTGCTACATGGTTGAGTAGTCTCGGCGCGAGCTTGTTGAGGGCTGTGTTTGCGTACGAGGAGCGGATGGGCATCTGAGCCGTGACGGTCTTGAGAGCGAGGGCAGCAATGTCTCTGAGCTCGTCGTTGTTGGAAGAGATGTACTCGATGAGCGTGTCGATGACCTGGCGCATGTTTTCCTCACGAAGGCGCGGTACTAGGATGGCGAGGGAGCGTACGACCATGTTTTTGACTTCGGTGTTGGAATCCTTCATGAGGGCAAGTACCTGACGCAGGGTGTTGTCTTCGGTAGTGTCGTCCATCTGAATGTAGTTGTCCTTGGATAGCTCTGCGATGAGATCGTTGAGGGCCATAAAGCGGAAGTCAGCGTCTTGCGACTTCATGCGCTCTAGGAGGGGCGCGATGCCCGCGTGGGCCCACGAAGACGCCATGGCGGTGGATTTGACCAAGTCGTCAGAGCTAGAAGTGGTGATGATGGTAGGTTGACACGAGAAAGGAAAGCAGAGTGATCAGCGCTTTGAACGCGTGTTTGACTGCGCATTTGTGTGTGATTTCATCAAAGTGGGAGTTTGAGTTGCTCCGTGCGCTCACCTCTTTTCTTCTCGTTGATCATCGTCGAGCTTGCAACGCCACATCGGGCAGATCCCTTTTTTCTCGAAAATGTCGAATCGGCAGTGTGTGACAAATTGAGTTTGAAAAAAATAAAATAAAAAATTGTGCATCGCGCGACGGTCCGACAAGCGGAACTGCTGCTCTGTCACAGCCAAGAGTTTCCTCAGGACGCACGTTCATGTCCCCTTGTGAGACACTTTGTTTCCAACAGAAGGGTGCCGAATCGAACTCTTACTCTCTCACGAAGCTGAGAATCAAGGCTGACCGGCGAAAAGGAGAAGAGAGAGAGAGAGAGAGAGAGAAAAAAAAAAAAAAAAAAAAAAAAAAAAAAAAAGGGGGCGAAAACATTCACGTCAAACTGCGCCAAGATCTTGGGCTCTTCTTGGGGGTGCTGGTTGCTGTACGGGGGT